>VYZQ01027090.1:0-33470 GCA_013400655.1 Mystacornis crossleyi | reverse complement strand
TAAGCTTTACATAAATTTCAGGCAGATGGGAAAAGGAAGAAATTTTACATTTAGAAAGGAGAAAATGCCTTTTAAGCAGATTGGTAATTAATTTTTAAACAGCAGCTCTTGAAGCTACTCATGGATTTGGAATATTAGGCTAGGTCCTGGGGAGACAGATTATTGGCAAAAATACTAATGATGTTCCCAAAGGTTCGTGAAGAATTTTTCATTTGATTATAATTTGAATGTATGGGCTTGGTAGATAAATGTGTATGTATAGTATATATGTGCATGTATATATTGGATATGTTGACATATTTAAAAGGAGGTGATATGTGCTTGTGTGTTCCTATACAGCAAAAAAACAGTAAAATTGTCAAAAAATACCTAAGCAACATGGGAGCCTGAGTTTAATTTTACAGAATTTAGTCTTATAATTCCAAACCTCACTGAAAGTCAGGGGAGCTTTAAAAGCTGACAGCCTAAATTCAAACTATTTAGACTAATCCCAATCTCTGGTCAAAGCTCTATATTTCAGTGATTCATTGTGAATCACATTAATTTAACAAATCCTTTTCAGTTTCTAAGTTACATAAGCATTAGGTACCTTTAAAATATTAAGTTGATATTGATATTTATGCACGAGAAAAAAGAAAGATTGAAGATTGAAAATAAATAAATATTATCTTTACTATAGTATTATCTACTTTTACTCTGGAGGTATCTGTGTTCCTATAATCTTCTTTTCATTTTCACCTGCTACTACTTGATTTTTTCCTTGGTGAGAAAAGCATTTCTTCATTTTCCCCACACTGCATGGATGATAAAAAGGCCACCTGCTGTGCAGACTTTATCAATGATCAAGCAGTACTAACTTTGCCTTTAATTTTCAAATACACAAGACTTGATAAATCAAGGAATCGTAAAATTCTTTAGGTTGGAAAAGACCTTTGAGATCATCCAATACAACTGTTAATAGCCAACATAGGATGACATATTAAAGCTACTTTCTCATCTAATTAGAAAGTTACTCTGAGTTACTTTGGTTTGTTTGTATTATGAAAGATACATGAGGACATGACAGCCTTTGACAAACAGATTGTGTTGGGGTTGTATGGTGTAAACCAGCCGAAATCATACTCTTCACCCGACTATGGGGAAGGTAACAGGTACTGCCACTAAAGGAGTTAATAAATTATGATCACTGCTGAAATTAAACTTTTTTCTAGCATATTTGTAACAGGTCTTGTCCTTTGAGACACATAAAAGCTTTCCAGTGATATCTAAAGTACAACCAAAGAGGCGATCACCAGGTTGGTTTATATCGGAGTGCCTCTCCTGAACTCAGCAGAAATACCCTGCTTAGATGCACAGAGACTCTCACACAGTGGGTCTGCAGAGTTCCTACCCTAAGTTTCTTCTTAAAAACCTTTACATTCAACGTAAAATCATTTTCCAGTTGAGGTGTTACTGCTCAAGCTGTCATCCAGTGTGATCTGCTGGAGGTGGGTTTTATAGTCTTGCGTATGAAATGTATCAAAATCTGGCAACAACAACAACTTAGTTAAGAATGTCGGTGGTATTTTTTTCACCTTCTTCAAAATGCTGCCTTTTTTCCCCCATTTCCTTTCAGAGTTGGGACAAAGACAGATGTCTTTTTCCTTAAAGTCCTCGCTGTTTACTTTCTGTTACAATTTTCTTGTCGTTTCCTAGCTAAGACACCGTTGAGAACATGGGTGCAATTCATCTGTGTCCCCTGCCTTTACGCTGCAGTTCCTGAGCGCTCACAGCTGGCCCGCCCCACCTTCTGCACTGAACAGACACAGCTGTTCATGCAATACACAGAAGAGGAGAGAGAGAGATTAGTTTGTAGCTGAAATCAGTTTTCTCATTTAGTTCAGCCAGGCTCTGGTAATGCAGCCATTTTAATCCAAATAAGCCTGTGCTGCAGTCAAAATGGGCAGTCCTGCCCTCCCCGTGCCGTTTTCACCTCCTCTGACCCAGCTCACCGCACAGCTGCACAAACGCTGTGTCTGCCTCAGGCGAGGAGGTGGGAATGAGCATCTGGGGATGAGGGGAGGAGGAGGAATCCTATCCGCCCTCTCACTGACAGTCAAAATGGCCTGTAGCCAAGTGGCTATGTGAATGCTTGTGCCAGCAGGGGAGGAGGCTGGACCACTTCTTTCAGTGGCACTGAAGGCTCATGCTTATTCAGAATCACAGGATTAGAGAGTATGTTTCCACAATCAGCTTTAAGCTGATCTAAGTTCATGCTGTCACCAAAATTATTAGCAAGCTGTTCCATCTAGCTGCACAATCCCAGCATGGCAATGCCAGCGTACTGGGGCTGGAGAGGGGCACAGCAAGCTGATGGGGAGAACGCTGGAGAGAGAGACAGCACCACCTTTCCGAGGGCAGCGCGACCTCAGGTCTGCTTACCCTGGCTGCTGTATCCCTAATTATGTATTGACATATACTATTATTGTCAGTATGACTGCATGTACTATTATTGTCAGTATGACTCGTGGCAATGGTGTCTGCAAAAAGTAAACTGAGCTTTCATTAGGCCTCTAGGCCTTCCAGCACAGAAAAAGTCATCAGACACATCAAGCACAGTCTAAATGAAAATACATTTTGTTGAAACACAATATGGTCAAACCAGTACTTGAAAAATGAAATGCTTCAGTCTTTTCCAGATAAAACATTTCTGTTCCATGCTATTGCCCATGTGATTATGCCTACCCTCTTCATTCCCACAAGCTCCCATTTTGGCATCTGATGGTTCTTTACCGAGATCAATATTCTTATTTCCTTCTTCCATCCTCTAGCTTTTCATATGTGCTGATTCCTGTTCTGTTATGGGGGTGGAGGGGAAAGACAGCAGGGCAGAGGGTGATTCTTGGTCTTATGTTTTTTTCTTGCAGTGCCATTCTCATCTATCTTTTTCAGCCATAGAAAGGCCACAAATCACTGCCTCCGTTCCACAGCCAATCCCATTTCTTTCTCCTAACAAATTTCATTGAGTGAACGTGCTGATTTTCTTTTTTGCTAAATGAAAGCCTACATTGCTCCCTTCCATTTTTGTCACAGCTTCTCAGAGCTGCTTTTCCTTGTCTGATAGATACCAAATTGAGAGAAACATAGGGCTGCATATTCAGGATGCCTTTTTAAGGTTAAGAGAGTGTCATGTTGAGCTACACAGATTGTATCCTTCAACAACAGTTCTCTGCACAAGGATGAGGGAAAGTTGAGGACCTGTTGCAGTTCAAGAGAAACCGCAGAGACTTAAAATTCCTCAGGAGGACTCTAAGAAAGAGAGTTCATGAGGATCGGTGCAAGAAAACCTTAAAAAAAAAAACAGGGATAACTTTGGATATGCAGTTGAACTTTTGGTTAATTATCTGAACTGATCCTCTGAACTCTCTGAGGTTTGCCTATTGCTAATTAGCACTGCAGTGACTTGTTCTTTATGGATTATGCTAAGGAAGTTTAATTTAAAACTTAATTATACTAGTTTTTAAGTGGCTTATAGGGAAAAAATACTTTAATCGGGAGCAGTAAGGAATTTTTCCTGTGTTCAGACATCAGTAATCTTAGTAAGGCATGTGTAACGTGCTTGAGGAGTTTCACATTTGTTTTATTTGCTAGGAAGAAAGTAGCATAAGAGGTTAATGAAAAGTATTTTATGCTTATGACTGAGAGTTGTATGATTACATATATTCTAATACACAACAAAATATTATTAATATAGAATAAATATGTAAACTGCACATTAAATTGTTATAGTTAGAGTGACAATGATTGTATAGGTTATCTTGTAATCCATAGGGATCTGTTTTTTCTACAGGCTTGGAATTTCTTGTGCCGTTTGCCAATTCTAAACGTCAGTCTGAGCATTAAGGGCAGCTGGGATGATTCAGTCCAGCCACATAACGAAGTACCTGTTCCTTCTCTGACAACAGACACACGAGATGACAAGAGATGGATCAAACTGCATGCTGATCAAGAGTATGTGCTCCAAATAAATCTGCACAGAACCCAGATGGGGTACCAGGTAGACTAATTTATCATTTCCTTCCCAAGTGCACAAGTGTCCAATAATCCATTTACATTATCAATGATGCTTTGTACAGTATAATAGGCGTCTTTATGGTTTAAGTATTATGTAAGTTATAAACACTTTCAAAGCCTTTTCTGTATGAGTAGTGAAGAAATTTTTTTCCAGGTTGCAATAGGACAGTAAGTCGGCTCTTAGGGTAAAATCCTAGACCAAGTCAATGAAAAAAAAAAATCAAACTAATTTATAAGCTTTCCGATTACATTCACAAGCTGTGAAACTGCATACCAGACTCACACCTATAAATAGTTTCTATTTGTAATACATCCTCAGGCCTTTACTGATAATATTTTCCTTATCTTTTGCATCTGATGCTTTTTTGAACAGCTCCTAAAACAACTTCCACATACAGTTCTTTCCCACCTACATTTCAGTCCCAGCCCTTTGCCCATTTAAAGCCCATCCCATTGCCTCCTGGGCTGGTCAGCTCCCTGGGCCCTCAGCAAGTCTTGGTGTGCCAAGCTGGAAGCTCCAGGAGCTGCACGCTTTTCCAACTGCTCTGCCCCAGCAGCAGCACCCGGCTGTACCTGCATGTCAGCTCTGGGGAGAGTTGGGCCTGCTTTCATGTGGGGCACTGCTGACACTGGAGCTGTCACTCACTTATCCATGCCTTGTCCTGTCATTTACATACCATGAGCAGCATATGGACCATCATGGTGATAACTTTGCTAATTAATTTCTCTAACATTTCAAATAATTAAGAATTATAATTACCTGCATTTTTGTTAAGATGTAAAGAGCTCAAGATAAAAGTGGAGAACAGTTTTAGATGTTACTTCTGAGATTCTTAAGACGATTTCATTTTGATGAAAATAATAGTGGAGATCCATGTGTTCTGTTGAAAACCCTGAAATTATCTTACATTAGTTAAGAATTATATTTAAAAAGTATTCTTGTTTCCCAAAGACTTTTTGTGCTGGCTACAGCAGATTCACCATAGTTGCAAAGGGAAACTATCTTATTTTAGGAAGGACAAAGGGTCGAAGCTCATCCATACATCATTCTATTTGCTGTGCCAGTTACTGGCAGAGACTTTTCCTAAGCAAAAGCCGTGGAAAAGAAAGGAGCAGAAGCATTTCATGCAGTGATCACTGTTTTATAAACCTCTCCTAGAATTTGATCCCTCTTTTGTAAAAAACAGCTGGATCAAACTGTTTCTAAAGCTTCATTGCTGTGGTGGCGTTTTCTCTTCCATATAAAACTTCAGTAAAACCTTTCCCTCTACAAAATGCGAAATGAATGTTGATTGAGTGTGCATCATTCTGTCTGCAGCTTCCAGCAGTAAAGTCACTGTCTTAAAGAATCACTGAAATAATCTTTCCTTTTGCTATATCAACCTCAAAGAGATAAGTGCTGGTTTTGTCTTCATATTAATATCGAATAATATTGGCCAGCTTTTTTTAAAGATGTTAGGTTTACAATTAACCCTTCTGTGTCTGGAATATATTAGATAAAATTACAGAAAGGGAATAGTATTTTCATTCAAGTTTTAATAGTTTACAAAATAAGTGGAAAAATATCTTGTATTCTGGATTTTTCTATGTGGACTGTGATTTTTATTTTTTTTTTTTTAACCCTTCTTCTGGAAAGAAAAAGCACTATTTTAGTCTGGCTGAATTATAGGCTTACCTAACAGTTGACAGCAAGGTGGTTTTGAGGTGTTTTTCATTCAAGGAAAAATGGCGTTTTGGAAAGGTGATTTCTAGTTTTCCTAAGCTATTTCTTTTCCCCAACAGGGAAAGCAGGACAGTAAAGCAATGGCTCCTCGATTCCCCAAAGTCAAGGATGAAGGATGGTTTTTGATATTGGGAGAAGTCGATAAAAAAGAACTCATCGCCCTGAAAAGAACTGGATATGTCAGAAATCGAAATACTGTTTCCGTTGCTTTTTATACTCCAGAAACTCCTGGAAAGTACGACAAACTTTCAAATTCTATGAGCTATTAAGTTTTCTAACTAGTCAAGACCCAATTCCCAAACTAACAATGCTGCTTTTACTTTTCAGGTGTATCTACACCCTGTATCTCATGAGCGACAGCTACCTTGGCCTGGACCAACAGTACGACATTTACCTGACCATTGTACCAGCACAAGGCACCACGGAGGGGACTGAGCCCAGGAGCCACCTGGCTCTGAAGTAGGGCTGTCTGGAAAGTCCAGTCAAAAGAATTGGTCCTGCAACTAAGACATCTGGTCATTCTGGGACATCCAAAAGTGCATCTGCCTTAGTGGAACCAACTTTAAACCTCAAGACAACAGGGAAACTGAAAGGGACTGCTGTATTAACTCTGATGACACCGAGTTAGCCACAGTGGCCTTACTCCTTTATGAAGACTTGTCTGTTCTTGTTTTATCCTCCTTCTCTCAGAAGTCAGATTGTTAGATGAATTTTAAAACATCAAAATAAAAGACTGAACAATACTGTAATTTGCGCAAATTCAGGGCTATCGTCTTCATTTTGAAAAGTGTTCTATAGCCTGTCTATTAATAGCGTTTAAATAGTCAACTTTTTTAATTTATAGGGAAAAATACAAAATTTGATCTAAGAGCTGCTGAAAATATTGATGGATGTGTTATATTTCATGTTTAATAAAAATATTCCCAGAATGTTTTGCACTGTATTTTTAGGTGTAAAATATGAGAGATGTAGTAACAAAATCCTCTTTGTGCATAGTACATTTTGAAAATGATAATCCAATGAAAAATTTCACAAATTTGTATTAATTATATAGGCAGTAAATCTGGTTATGAGGGCAAGCTAAATCATAAAAAATATTTTCAGTATAGTCATGATGCAATTTATGTAGATAATAATTAAAGTTTATTCTTTACATGTATGTACATACATATATACACACACATATATATTTCATACTTGCCATTTCCTTACTGTTTTTTCATGAATTTTGTAGGACTAAGACATATAAAATTGGGTGTCCTGTTCTAGGGCTCAATGCTAAACTGGGTGACTAAGTTCTGTAATTAAGGGGGCATGATGCTCCAAAAATGGGGGTTGCAACAGGAGGCATGATGAGCAAGGAGTAGTTCTGCCAGGCCAACGGTATTGTCCAAGAGATGCCCAGCTATGTGATAGTACCTGCAAGGCATAAATCTGAGGCAGAAGGCAGCAGCATCTATCTTCTGATGAGACTACACATCTTGAGGCCAGTCCTCAACCTTAAGAGGATTCAAGATGCTGAGCAAGTCCTTGGAGCCAACATACTTACAGAAACATCAGTGCATCTTCATTCAGATAGACTAGACCTTAAACTGAATATTAATATTTGCACTTGCTCAGCTTTGCATTGAGCTGATAAGCATTACCTCTCCAAGGGATCATTTTGCTGTCATTTCCATTGTATTTCACCAGATGAAAGAATATAGCAGAGTTGTTACCTGGAAGCTTTCCAGAAAGAAATGACACTGGTGATGCTGCACCTACATAGAATCACAGCATGGCTGATTTTGGGAGGGGCCTCTAGAGGTCGTCTGGTCTAACCCCTTTCCTCAGGCAGGGCCAGCTGGAGCTGGTTGCCCAGGACCACATCTCCAAATATGGAGACTCCACCACCTCCCTGGACAACCGGTGCCAGGGTTATCTCACCTTCACAGTAAAAAAAGGTATTTCTCGCTGTTCAAGAGGGACCCTTCTCTGTTTCTGGATGTGCCTATTGCCTCTGATCCTGTCACCAGGCACCACTGAAAAAATCCTGGCTGTGTCCTGGTCAACATCTTCCATTCAGATACCCACTGACAAGATTTCCCTGAGCCTTCTCCAGGCTTAACAGTCCCAGTTCTCTTAGCCTTTCCTCATGTGAGAGGCGGTCTAGTCCCTTCATCATCTATTTTGTGGCCTTTTGCTGGACTCTCTCTAACATGTCTGTGTCTCTCTGCCCCAAACCAGACACGGTGCTCCAGTAGTGTGGCCTCACCAGGTGTGATCACCTCTCTTGACCTGCTGACAACACCACACTGCAGCAAGCAGAAGGCTGGCTGATTTCAAAGGCTCCATAGTTAACCAGTAATTTATTTCGTATCTGGCACCTCTGAATTGTGGGAAGCAATTTTAAGATTATCAGTCCTGTAGTTGAGTGTATCCATCCCCTTACCATATTAAAAATGTTATATTTCATTATAATAGGTAATATGTTACCTATAGAAATGTGCTGAACTATTTTCTGTATTATTATCCCACATTCTCACTAAATTTACAGATGGATAGATGATACAAAAGCCACCTTTGCCATTTAGACCATATCAATATAACAGTGTTGTGTCACAGAGGAAAGAGATTTTTTTCAAATTGTTGGGTAATAGTTTTGTTATTCACACATTTAATTAGTCCATTTTTAAGATAATTGTTTCATCTAATTTGGAAGTTTAAATTTTTACAGAAATTAAGTCCTTTCTTTGGAAAACTTGGATGAAGCAATACATTGTCCCTCAACAATTTTAATTAATTAGAAAAAAGAACTATGCCACAGTCAAACAACATACCAACATAGTGATGCTAGCTCATGTTGCTTTGTAAATGCACATCACAGTAAGTCCAACTGGAGAGTCGCAGACAATAGCTACAGTATTCAGTATTAATTAAAGAGTTTCTGCAATGTCATTTCTGCCATCTGTACTTTGGTTTGGAAATACTGTATTTCCTAGCGTATTAATTTTTTTTAGAAATCGTTTGGTGACATTTCTAAATAACATATTTAAAGCATTTATATTTTTTTAAAAAGTATTAAATTCATGAAGACAAAGTCTAAAGTAATACAGAATGGATTTAAGCAAATTGATCAGAATCAGTATTTAGCTGAAAAATCTGAAAGAATTCTGATACATTTGAAACAGCTGCTTAGAAGGAACAATGAACGTGTTCAATCCAGTGATAGCTCAGGGTGAAAAATGAGAATAGCTGTCTAACAAAAGTATGAAAATCAAACACAATTAAAAAAAGAAAAAACAACCTTCAGTGATGCAATTTATCACCTTTATTGGTAAATGAGAAAAGTAACAGCACATACAGAAATTTTTAATGTTACGTTGCTTATTCCATTTTGCAAGCAGGTTTTTATTTTTATTCTCCCCTCCCCCTTCTAGGAGCAGCTGCAGTCATGCCTGCTCAGGTGTGGTACTTCTTCCAAAACTTGGAAAACAGCAAAAAACAGACACATCTTGTGTATCAAGACATATTTAAGTCTGCCTGTGTGACTTCATCCTTTCACATCATTCCTGTCCTAGTCTGATACCAGCATCACAGCAGTGCCCAGCAGGAGCTAGAGGAGGTTTGGGTCTGTACCACCATCCCGCATCCCTTCTGAAGGAGCTCTTATTACACAGTCTGTTGTTTAGAACTTTACTTAAGATTTCAGTTCTAGCCCGAGTACTGAATGTATCAGTGGCAACATGAAGCCATCCTCACTACTGCAGGTCTTTTTCTGTTGTAAATTGAATCTTTGGAGGCCCTGCTTTTACCCAGATGAATTAGGGGTTTATGCTGCTGACCCAAAATTCCTCTTCCTGGTCATTGCTTCTACAGACCACGTGCAGATGGTCATCCTGAAGAAAACTTCAGGAAGTCTCTTATCAGCCTTCACCCTGGAGCCTAGTGTAAGATTTGAACATTCACAGAATAGGATGCATTTGAAGAGTAAGTAATGTAAGTTATGTAATTCCAGTCTTCTAGTTCTGGGGGACATTCCTGAAGAGAAGACAGTATCCTACGTGCATCTGCCCGTACTCATCACAGCCTGAGTCCAAGTTCCTATGTTCCTCCCTCAGTCAGGAAAAAGAGGTTGTGGAATTTTTAAGACAGTTTGATGAACTACTCTGTGGAGGTTCCCCCCTGGGGGGATGGGCCTTGGGAGGGAAAGCATGGGTACAGGGGGTTTGAGACTCCCTGCTCTCTGGTCACATGTACCCCAGTCCTGGCCCTCATTGGCCATTTCAAATGTACCCCGCCCTGAGAACTCTGTACTTAGGTTGGTGAGCCCATGATTCTGGGGTGCTTTGTGCTAGTCTGTGCTAGGCCCCCAGCCATGAGGTGGCTGGGAGAATAAAGAATATCGATGACCTTCCACTCAAATATCGCTTCCTGATTCTTTCTACGGGCCAAGCTGTCTGCCAGGGAAGGTTGCAGGAGACCCCACTGCAACTCTACTCCAGGAGGCATCGCTTCTCTATTTACGGACAATGTTTTCTGAATCATCACTCTCTTATCTTGTCTCCACTCCTCCCATTTAGGGCAGACTTCCCACTAGCACCTTCCACTATCTGTAAACCCTACAACCTCACCTGTTCGGAGACATTATCCATATTAGTGGCAGTAAATTATCACAGAAGGAATTATTTAAGATCACTGTTCTGTGATGTAGCATAGACACTACTCTAGCCTATGTAGTAAGCACTGAAGCAGAGAAAAGTAAGGCAATGCAAGCAAACCCTGTATATTTTTTCCACAACCTAAAGGTTTCCAGCTAAACTGCACATTTTGGCCTTGGTTTAGTTGCTTATATGCAGAGATCTAGTGCCATTTAATATGAAATATCTCATCTGGCCTCTACATTCAGCTCCAGAAAAACATACCCCAACTGCAGAGGGCTATCAGCTGTGAAACACAATGATGTTGTATCTGTCACTCTCTGTGGATGCCTCAAGTAACCCGAGTCATCTGAAATAGCATTTGATATCTACATTCAGGTAACCACACTGACTCCCTGTCACTTGTTTAGTCATAGGTTTGCAATTCAGTTGCTTAGCTGCATCTAATGATATTTAAAATAAACCAAAAATATTTCAGTTGCCACTCCAGAAGACAGGAAGTCTTTCATAGGTCGTGTGTCTCTTCTGTCATCCCTATGTCACAGATGCCAGTATCATGAGGTGGTTGCTTAGATATTCAGTCTTAATTAGCTAATCAAGCCCATGATATTTTGTAAGTGTTCAAAATTCTCTCTTCCAAGCAATTTTTTGAGACGGGAGAATTCTCCTGCTTCATGAGAAGAAGCATTTTCTGGCAGAAGGTTTGGATGTCATAGGATACCCAAACAGACAGGTGAGCTACAGAAAGGTGACTAGGGCTTCTGCTGAGAGGGGTCACTCCCATTTCTACTTATATCCTATGTCTTTTCTATCAGCTATGTCTGATTCCCACCTGGCTTTCTAAAAATGTATCTTGTTAAATGTCATGTCTTCTCAGACTGCACTGCTCTTCAGCAGATGGTGCCCAGACTGACACCCACAGGAATTTTGACACACATCGTTCTGAAGTGATTTGCAAAAAAGCTCGAGAGTGAACAAACCAAGTTTGTTACTGATGTAATACGTTGGTAGCAGTAAGAGGTTAAACTGCTTTCACAGGCAGTGTGTGAAAGGAAATTCTGTATTAAAGGAAATTCTCTGGAAAGAAATCAATGGACTAAATGAGTCTCTTCATAAATAATTCCTTGTTCTATAGTAAGGTATTCTCCACAGTGATTACACTATCCTGCAGTAAATATGTTTACAATATGTTCTGTACTTAGATCATCTAACGAGCTCCATACTGCATCAACAGGATTTGAATCCAGGGCTCTCCAAGTCTTTCTTCTGCATCTCTATTCCTAGAAAACCACAACCTTCTCTATTAAAACATCTCCTCAAAAATAAGGAGCATTAACACTTCACTAAGACCATGCGTTAGGCTTCACTGCTGCTCTTCTCCTCCAGCTTAGTCTTGCCCTACCAAGACTCTTAATAAAAACATGCCCCTGAATATGGAGGGGAAAGGAAATTAAAAGACATTTCCTATTTTTCATCTGCTAGAAAACCCACAAAATAAAGAATGAAAAGTGTTCTCTAATGAATATTATAATTCTAAATAATAAGACTCCCACTAATTGTAATGATAGCAGAGGTGAATTGGACATTTTTGAAAAATCATGCTCTCGATAACATGATCCATGTACCAATAGTTATATAGCTGTTGACTAGATGCTATTAACTACTGGCAAGGACACTGGTAGAAAAGGGAGCCTAGAGATATCATCATCCTTTTCTACTGTGCTCTAAATCTCTACGTGAAATGTGATGAACCACATTCTTCACACAGTAGCAAATTTGCACCTTGGATTGGAAGTACCTCAGTTTATATTGGGCAGTGCTAATGTGGGAAAATTAGGCTTACGTTCTTGACAGCAGTACTTTCTTGTAGCTAACAGGATGAAATTGTTTCAGATGCTAATAACACATGGTGAGTTCCCATCATGTATTTTTCAGCAAATCCAACTAATTAGGAACTAATTACTGATTGTGGTAACACAGTAAGTTCAGGTTCTGATAAACTGTCACCTTTGTAGCTGTGAAGATTCTGCAATTAAGCCTTATTTTATTTTCTCAAATGCTAACAATGTCTAAAGGGAGAGCTGGGAAAAACATCGAGATGATTCTGTCACCTCTTTTAAAAGACACTTTAATTCACCCATGCCAAAACAAGATTAATCCCCATCTTTTTTTCTTTTTTTCTGCCTTTTTTCCCTTTTTAAAGTACAACATAACATAGTTCAACTCTGTACCAAGCAAAACTAAGCGACTATTTAACAGTTTACCCCAGTTAGAGGATGTTGCTGTTTCCTTGGCATGCTTCTGCTGTGTCCCATCCCACCCTGCACTTCTCTCCTCACAGAGTCTCCCATTTTGCCCTTCGACTAAGCATTCCAGGATAGAACCTATAGGGAAGCTTAATTTTCTGGTTATAGGACACAGCAGAGAGGAAGTCCTGGTCCGTGATTAGGTTCTTGAAAGAAGCAATCTACAAATAGTCTCGTAAGACCCTACTGTGCTAAATTCAAAATATGCCGCAATGTTACTTCAAAAATATGTTGAGCAAATAAGGTGCAAAATATGCATCATAGTTTGCTGTATGATTGAGGCAAATGCCAGTTTAATTTCAGATTTTTATTCTATGTGACTTTATTCAAAGAGGGAATGAGCTAATCTGGGAAAAGAGGTACATGGAGATTTCTCAGTTCTCCTTGTTAGTGAAATGCTCAGAACTGACAAAAGTAAAATAGTTATAGACTGTATCCAGACACGTGATACAGATCTAGTCGAGTCTAAGTCCTGCCTTTGTGCCTCTCGTACATGTTTACTTGACTCTTTCGTGCAAACACTGACAGTACCTTTCAGCCTCATCCTTGCAGATATTAGGAAAATACATGCTCTCCTCAAGACAGGATGGCCTCCATAATTTACATACAATAGCATGTGCATCAGAAGGCTTCACAAAGACATTTTAGCAAAAAATTTAGAAGTTGCAAGACATGTTCATACAGCATTAGGACTTTGCCTTCCTCAGATGTATATACTTGCAGTGCTGTCTTCTGCAATGCTCCCCAGCAATGCAGAGGAAATCCCACCTAGGTAAAGTTTCTGAAGCTCGGGAACACTCTGAGAGGCTGACACTACACATTTGGTTCTCTTTCTATCTGCTTTATAGGAGGTGCTCAGTCAGGTGCCAGCTCCTGGGCATTGCACAGCATCTCCTAAGTTTACAGAGGAAGTTCACACCCCCTCCCAAGCCTACAGATCCTACAGGAGAGGAGGAGTATGTCAGCCTTCCAAATCATGCTTCAGCTTCCTTCACTGGCAAGGCAGTATGCTCAGAGGGATGCTCTGATGCACTGTTTTGGGAATGGGAGCCTGAATTTCTATTCCTAAATTAAAGGCACTTCAAATAACTGAACCTTGTCTAAACTTTTAACAGGACAAGGGTCTTCAGGGAATGCTGACCTTAAAGAACCAAACAGTTTAATAAATGAGAGTGTTCTTTTAGAACAGGTCCAGATGGATTGCTAGAATATTCTTTTATTTGTAAACATAAAAATTAAAGGAGAAATCTCACCACAAGAATACTCACTAGAATTCCAAATGCTTTGTTTCTTCATTTTAACAACATGTAGTGCCTACCTAGTTGTCTGAAAGTCTTGGGGAAGCAGCTGGATTAATTTAATTCTACCAGTGAAAATCTTTTGGGAAATATGGGTGCTTCTCAGGAAATGAACACAACCTGGAAAGAAATCCCAACATTAAGTGAACAAAAAACACACTGAAGTTTCTTTTCTCTTGGTGCATTGCCCTTTTGCTTCAGAGACTGCAGGATGAAATGCATTCCCAACATATATTATTAGTAGATTAAATTTAGTTTCTGCTATTACTTTCAAAGGATTTGGTGAATAGACAGCAGCATTAGTATTATCTAATCCTTCATTCAAACCCAGGACTCAAAGATTAACAGCTGCAGATTTTATAATATTTCTAATTCAGGGATAAATTGTATTTTCTTGAATTGGATAGGTAGGTAATGTCCTAAAGTTATTTAATTCTTAGGAACCATTGACTTCATAGGAACAGACTAAGAACTCATGACCATGAAAAGATGAAATTAGATGAAAAAAAAAAAATTACCCCTAATGAGAAAAACAGAATAAGAATTTCCTTTCCGAGGAGGGACAGAGCTTTGAGTCCTGCAGATGGGGCTGCTGTGAGGCAATAGTCCTGTTTGGTTTTATTATATTATCTCATTTTCTTTCATCACACCAAATAATTTTGCATGATGGCACAGTTTCCACAAAAGCATCCTGTAGTATTTACCTGGTGATTGGGGCACACTAGGGGAAAATGTGTTTAGAAAAGAGAAGAAAGAACTGATGGCGGGAATTTTGTATGGGAACAGATGGGATGGTGGAATGCAGCCAATTTTTAAATAAGAAAGTACAAGTCCTATGCCTCATTCTGAAAGACAGCAAGCCTCTATTTTCAGGGGAAGGTTCCAAGTAACATTCTAAACAGACAAGCATATCTCCTGTAGTCTTAGGCAAGGTACCAAAGGTAAGCTACATTTCTGTGTTCCATCTCTGTGCTATGCTTGTCTCTTCATATGCAGTTATCCAGTCTCTCTTAAAACACAGATTTCTCCATATTCACCAGACAGGGGAATTTAAGCACTTCACATCTTGAATTCTATTCTGGGTGCATTTGGGGTGAGATTCTTGCTATTTCAAAGCCTTTCTTAGCTATGTCCTAAAAGTGTACAGCCTTAATTTTGTAAACTACATATGCTCTTCTTTCCATTTTACACACCTGCGCTTGGAGCTCTCATGTTATATCACACCAAATTGATATTAAGAAGCAGTCTGCATTTTAAAGTGGTCCATTTCCTTGCGTTTTGTAGTATAGTATGTGACATAAAATAGAGTCAGTTACATCAGCATTTCTGAGGGAAGGAAGAATAGATTCATGGTAGGATTTTACATGTGTATATATAATATACATAAATATTTTAGTTACATGAACATGTAACTTACTAATAGGAAAATAACAAGCCATTGAAATTAGCAGTTACTGGTGCCACTGCTACTGAAGGAGGGCAAGAACCCATCAAAACTAACATTCAGAAGAGAAATATTGCTTTGATCTTTTGAAAGAGCAAAAAAGATTAATGCCTGGAAACAAATCCCTGCCTATGCATCAGGTTTATGCATAGCTGGAGAAGACAAACTCCTTTAAAATTAACTTCTACTGCTTCATTTCTTTACTTACACCCTTTTATTTCCCTGCAATTGAACCGTCAATAATAAATAAGAACAACAACCATACTTTGTCCTCAATCATTATTTGATTCTTTTATCTGCCGCTTTTATTTTCCTGTAAGAATCCCTGTACAGCTCAGATCACCAACACAAAATTGTTCTGCCTTCTCCAAACTACAAAAATCTAAGACTGTGAGAAATAGCAATGTAATAAGGTACAGAAGGAAGAATAAATCAAGTAATCCCCTGTTTTAAATTTCTATTTCTCCTAATTTGCCTTCATTTCCCATAATTATGGCCTCTCTTCTGTTTTAGCCTTCACTTCACCTCCATTTCAATCTCCCACCCTGCCTAGTATTGCTTTTATTTTGTTTATATCTTTCTTCCTCTTGTCTGTGGTGTACTTACTTCTCTCTTGTAGGTAAAAATAAACACATATACCCAAATAACTAAGAAAATTATTTTCTTACTACTGCTACTACTCAGAGCACCTTTCTCTGGGCTGTCTGTATTTTCCATTTCTATGCCTTTATCTTCAGTTTGTTCCCAAAATATGACTGTAGCCTTAACCTTTTTTTTTTTTTTTAATCATATTTGCTTTATGACCAGTTATAACCTTTCTGAGAGCAGTTTGGTTTTGATCCCTCCCGAGTGCAAGTCACAAATACCTTTGTGCCAGATCAGGCTCTCTGTTCAAGGAACTCTATGCCAGCATCTAATTGTAAGTTACAGTAAAAGATTAGCTAAACCAAGACACATTTTCCATTTAGTGTATTTGCTGACCATACTCCATGTTTTGAATGACTCCTCCATGTTTTACACCTGTCTTGTCTGTATGGACAGGAAGAGGAAAACAGCACACCTTTTTGGGGGAAAAAATTAAATGGTCTTAGACATCTTCAAAAGGCACCAATATGTACATACCGATGCTACCAGTAACATTTAGCAGTAGGATTAGGCTTCCCTGGAGACTTTCATCTTTCCCATTTTGGCCACCATTCACTTCTGCACCTTAGAACACCCTCTGTGATTGCACTTCTCCCTGGCCAAACAATCACAAAACCAGGAAGGCTTTCTTCAGCCACACTTTCTTTGTTCTTTCACTCATACCAAAGAGGGATGAACAACACAAACCTGAATCAGCTTTTATTGGACCACAGGAGACACATACTTTTTTCCAAGCCTAGACTATGCTCTTCTACCCGCTGAGACCCTCAAGCAACTGCTGGCTGAGAAAACAGCCAGGCCACAAAGTGTCTACCAAAATCTTCATCTCCAGGGTTCATTTCAGCTAATGCTCTCTCGGTCATGAAGTAGTACTGAAACAGTCAAAGGCAAAGGTTGCTTATCATGTGACAGTTTAAGAACAGATTTCTTTCAAATTTCTTATAAAATAGCAGGTTCAAATATTCCACACTCGAACAACAGCAGTTGTCAGTCCCCACAGATGCACTAGATTGGATCACGGCAGAGAAGGATATAATTCTTCAGATCATAAATCAGTCAGACTGGCTGACAGGATGCCCGTAGGACTGGGTTATTCTCCAGCTGCCCCCTGACGAGATTCCTCTGGTGCATTCTGTGCACTGTGAGAACCGAGATACTGGTCTGATTCAGTTGGATCTTCTTGTATTATGTTTCAAACTGTTGAATATGGGTATCTCATGATGTTAAACCATACACAGTTCCAGTGCTGTGTTCCTATAAAGCTCTTCCTTTGACAGATCAATGCATTTCCCAGCAAATATTTTATTTCTGAAATAATTTTTTTAATTAAATTCATTTCAAAACAACTTGACTGAGCAGGCATTTGAGGCAGAAAAACTCATATTATTTCATGCTTATTTTTAGATCTATATTTTTAAAAAAAAAAAAAAACTCCCTACAGGTTTTTTGCTTTAAAATAAGGGGAAAACCCTATAAAAAGATCAGATCTGGGGTACAAGATAACACAGACAATTTCCAACATAAATGCTAGTTATTAGGTGTCATGTAGAGTCAGGAGTTGCCATGGAATCCATTTGCTTCTAAACCAGCTCCTCCTGCTGGAATACTTTCTCATTATTATTTCTTTCAGTAGCACAAAAGGAGCTGGCTTATAGAAGATATGTTATTTTAGTGTAAAGTTTCTACTGCATCTGCAATAAGACATGAAATTAAAATCTAAATTTAAAGCTGTATTTCTATTTCAAGTGTAAAGCTACGTTACTGTGGTCAGAAGAACAAAATCATTGTAGACTTTTTATAGATTCAGTAAAGGAGAGAAAACAAATTGTAGCTAAAACCTTCCTTTCAGCTGTCTTCCCATAAGTGAAAATAAGTGTCATATCTGATGTCTACTGTTTACATTTTTACTACATTTTTCTCCCATATGCTTAACTTTTAACATTTTCATACTGGTCATTCTGTGCAACAGCAGCCTCGTTGCCAGCCTAATTCCTTATGTCCTGGGATACAGAACAGTGTGTGCATGCTGGACACAGGGCTTATTAGGCCAATGAACTCACTTGTTCTGATGTCAGTTTCAATAGATGGGTTTCAAAAGAAAAAATGTGATCATGCCTTCAAACCCTTGACACGCCAATTATTGGGTTTCAATTCTTTTGTATACAATGTACTGCAGTGAGGCTGGAGGACAATACTGGAAAGCAACCAGCAATATTGGAAAACTATGTCAGTGATTTGTAGCTTGGCATGTTAATACTTATTATTAATATTATTGTTTACTATAGACATTGACTAGCATTGCATCTGGAAGCCCTAAACAGGAATAAGATCCTATTGTGATCTGCACTGTATGGAGATATGTACAGCCCTTGCCTCCAGAGCTTATATTGTATGGTCCCAGACTCGTAAACTGATCTGGGCAGAATCATTCTTGCACCCCTGTGGAGTTCTCCAGCCCTCCAAGGCGGCCAGAGCTTCCTGCATGACCTTCCTATATGGAAAAGTGGCAGGCAATCTTTGGGTGCAGGGAGCCTATACCTTCTAATCTGTTCCACTCCCACCCTTTACCAAAATTCGTCAAGTCCAGCATCTCATGAAACTTTGAGCCCTTATTCACATCACTCCAGCTCAAAAGGTGTGCTAGGGAACCAAAGGAAGCTCTGTGCCATGCAACAACCTTCCCTCTTCAACCCCATGTTTTCTAACATCCCATAACTGCAGACAGGCTTAAGGAGAGGTCTGTGGCATCTCTCAGGAGGGTCCCAGAGTCTGACAGTTTCTGAGACAGGCACTACCCTTAGAAAAGCAAAAGAACATCGACAAGCAGGCTAGAGACAGAGAATCCTTTGCCCTAGAGGGAAAGCAGAAAGGCCACTGGAGGCCTCTGATGAATAGCAGCAGCCCAATGTGAGTAAACAGCGAGGGCTGGGCTGTGGGGCCAGGATAGGGAGCCACTAGCCAAGAGTGACAGCCAGGACGTTCCTCACTAGCCAGGGCCCACTCCACATTACCTGAATAAGAAGAATAAGGCTGGCACAGGGATGGCAGCCAGGCTCAGGCCAGAGCAAAATTCATCAGGTGAGTCCACAGTAGCAAGGCAGGTCCAAGGCCAAGGTGGGAGGTCAGTCTGTGTGTCAGGGTTTAGAAGAGCATGAGCCCTAGGGAGGTACCGGCATAGCTGCAGTGGCCCTGGGCACAGGAACCCCTGTGGCCTGGCTCAGGCAAGCACTGCAGGTGGAGGAGGGAGCTGCCAGTGAGGCTGGTCAGGGCTATTAAGGTTCATTGGGGCACTCAGGGACCTGACACCCAGAGTCTTCTCCTCACTCTCCACTATGTCTGCTCTGACAAGTGGTTGGGTCGTGCCATGCACCAGGAGCATTTTGTGCTGAAGCCAAAATTAAGACCTGACTCCAGTACATCCTAAGGCTTTGGCACATTTCAAAAATGTGTCATTAACATCACTAAGTTATTGCCAGACCAAAGAAATGCTAATTCCTTTCTCATCTACCGGCTAAGTCCTACAGTAATTACAGAGAGCAAGCGAGCCCTGGAACTTCCGCCAGCAGCAAGTACAGGACACTCCTCGGGAGAAGTGCTGTGGGGAAACCATCCTTTTAATAGGCTCTAGCTTCAGCTGTGTACATGCAGCCACCACAAGTAAATGGAATCCCACTATCAGTGAATAATAGTCAAAAATCAGGGTTTAGACAAAACATTTCAACAGTGAGGCAAAACCTAAATTAAAAAAAAATCAATCACAGGCATGTGCCAAGCCTTGGGAAACACCCTTACCCCTCAGCAACAGATTTAGCATAGTCTGGAACAGGTCAAAGCTGGACTCATGCTTACAAGTCTGGTGCTGTTTCTATATGCCCCCCAACCCCCAATGAAAGCAATTGATCCCACAGTGTTTTACTTGAAGACATCATTTCCTCCACATTATCTCTGAAGGCATCTATTCACCACGTGGGGAATGCAGAGGAAAATAGTGACAGACTTGCAGAATGACCAAATAATTCAGAAAATGCTCAGTGGCGGAGAGGTTGTTCCCAGCTTAGTGTGCAATGCTCATAAAAACAATTAAACTTGCAACTACAAATGGGTATGAGACTAAAACAAGAAAAGATCCTATTAAAACCCATGCAGGGAACGCTCCCCACCTTGCCTTTCAACAAAGCTGTAAGCATCATAATGATCAGGATACACACCAAGTGGAACGGGTACCAGCTCCACCAGCATACTGGAACAAGTGCAGGTCTCGCACCACACCAGAGGCCTGGGGCAGCCCACCTTCCCGAGGAGGGTTCCCCCACCCATGAGGCAGCTCCCCTGGCTTGCCCGCACTCGGCCTGTACCTGGGCAAAGCCCCCACAAAGACACTCCCTGACTGAGACTGGGACAGGGACAGTGAAATCCAACCTAGCACACCAAAACAGATAAAATAGCGTGAAAAGGACATTTCCTCCCCATCGCCCCCTCTCCTTTAGAGGTGAGAAGGGCAGATTCGACCCCAGGCAGGAGAAACTACAAACTTGAGGGAGGAGGGACAAGCACCGGTGGTCGGCATCGTGCGGGCCCCTGTCCTGGCCGAGCCGGGCTCTCTCGCAGGTGAGGGGACACAGACTGGGGCGGCGGGACAGCGCTGAGCACGGGAAGCGCCGCGGGGAGCGCTGGCGCCAGCGGCGCGCTCGTGCCGGGGACGGCGCAGCGCGTGGGGCGCTGCGGGTCCCGCGGCAGCGGGAGGGCAGGGAGAGGGGGGAGGGAAAGAGAAGGGAAGGGAGGGAAAGGGAGCGGAGCGGAGCGCGGGGAGGCCGCTGCCGAGCTCCCGGAGAGCCCGCAGCCGAACAAAGCCCTCGGCCGCCGGGAAGCCTCCCCCGAAATTCTGCAGGGGCTCGGCGGGGCGGGAGCGCACCGGCATCCCGGCCCTGCCCTCCCACGGAGGCGGGCCGCCAGGGAGAGGCGGCGGGCCCGGGGCTCCCGGCTGGCTGCGTCCCCAGCCGCTGCCGCCATCGGTCCTCGGGCCCCCGCCTCCGCCAGGAGGACGGAGAGGAACAGCGCCGTGGCGACCTGAAGGGGAGAGGGATGTCCCGGGTGGCAAGCCCTGCGTGGGGGTGGGCTCCAGGCGGTGCCGGGAGGGTGCGGCAGGCCCCAAGGGGCGCAGTGAGGGCGCTGGGTGGGGTCTCGGCTCCGCCTCCGGCCGTGGGGCCGGCGGAGTCCGGAGCAGGTGAGGGGGGCCGGTACTGCCCGGACCGCTGGTACCGTCCGGGAGCAGGAGGGAAACAACTCACACCGGTGCAGCAGAAAGGATTATCAGAGCTAGGCGGTATGTCTGTGAAGGCATAGGGAGGGTAGGAAACACTTTCTGAAGTTTATAATTTCATGAAAGTTCCAGTCCCGTGTCGTTCCGGAACGTCTCATTCCTGACAAGGGCATTTCAGCTCGGCTCAGTGTACCAAGCTCCTTTGGAAAGGCAGAAGATAAGAAAATATGTCCCTTGGGATAACTGTTACTAGCCATGAAGTAGATTTTTTAGCGTTTCTTTATATGTAGTTTATGCTTCCATTCACTGCTCCGCGTCACAGTAAGATAGCTTGACTTTCGATCATTAGCAAGAGTGTATTCAATAAGATAAGGGCTAAAAGGTACTGACCTCTGCCTCCCCTGGAAAAATGAATATAAATCATCTCGTTACATTTATGCCAAAAACAATAAAATTGAAAGGAGTGCGTAGTCAAGAGAAGTGTCTCTCCTGCCTGCAAAGTATCTCTGAACACGGATATATCGCCAAAAATTGTTTGAAGGAGTTACCTAAAATAACAATCATGCTAGTCGTCTATTACTCAAATTTTGCAGTGTTTCCGTAATTATTTTTAAGAAATTGATTCAGAAACGCTTATATCTGAAAACTAGTATCCAAGGGTCTGTTAACTATTTCCTGCGTTAGAGAATCGGCTTTCTCCTTGTCCTGCTGCCCTAAACATCCTAGTAACAGTAGCAAAAGGCAGGAATAAAGCATCTAGAGCATGGCTTGAATCTTGTAGGTTAAGATCTAGATCAGTTAAAACATATTAATTACTTCTGAATGGTCTCAAAGAGCATTTGCCGTGTATATTTATGTCAATAAAGCCTTGATGAGGGCATGGATGAAAATTCATATCACACTTCAATTCACCGGGGTACCCAAGTGCGTGTGTCTGAAGTTGCTGGGCTCTCAAAAAACAGTCTCGGTCTCCAAATGCCCGCACTCCCTCAGGCAGCCCCGGGGCTGGGAGGGTGAACCGCATCTCAGGGACAGGCGGTACATCGGTGGCGGGGCGCTCCCTTCATCCGTGAGGGTTCATGCGAGGTCGGATCCCGCCTCTCGCCGGTACAAAGATGAAGGAGACTCGGCGTGTGGAAATCTACCCGTAACTAATACCAGGCCGATTTTTTTTTTTTTAAGAAATCGGGAGAGCGACCCGCATCGTTAATTCACTAACGAAGGCGGTGTGTAAGTGATGGCTTACGTTCGAAGAGATTTTTCTCTCTGCATAAGAAATGGCCACCTTACTCTTTAGGGGCGATTAATAAACGCATCCAAATTCATAAATTAATAAATACATCAGAGTGTGTCCGAATGTGCTGGAGAAGAAACTGGATCTGATCTGTCCTAGAGGAAAAAGGTCCAGCAGGGTTTTTTCTTTTTTTTTTTTTTTCCTGCTTGGATTTGTACAGTTTTTCCCCCCTCCCCCTCTGCACACACATACACACGCTCACGCACACATGCTGCAATACACACTCGACATTGTGTCTGCCTACACAAGTTTTCTACTGTACTTGGAAACCTGTCTGTGAAACGCTTTGTTTTCACTCAGCTTTTCTTCAGATACACCATTTTATTATGCGCCTTCTAAAATCAAATCGCACTGCAGTACCTGTTTATTCAATTTTCCAGTATTATCTGTTTTCCAGGAGATTCTCGCCCGAGAATAACCGCATCTGAACTGAGCACAGCTATCCATCAGCTTCAGGCGGCCGGAGTGCCTCTTTCCCGCCTGGAGGGGCCGTAGCCGCCGTGCGCCCCCGGGGTCCGGCCCCTCGGCCCGCAGATGTCCGCCCCGCGCCACCACCGGTGCGCTCGCTGCCCTCAGCTCCGCTCCCATGGCTTGTACGCCGGGGAGCAGCCGCGGTGCGGGCATCCCGCAGGGGTGTCATTTGTTCAACAGCATCACGCACTCCTCTTTCGGGATAGACGGACTTCACCGGGTCCAGTGACAGCGGGCTCTCTCGGCTGGTATGAAAACCACGAATTTAACTACTGCGGACTGCCTTTGCCTGTACACCTGGAATGGGGCAGTGCCAAGTCTGATCTCCGCTTGCAGAAGTCACTTGCTTTTGACGAAGGAAAACAAGGTTAATGTCTCTGAAGCGGCCAAATTCTCCCATCATTCGGGAACCGCCTCTTGAAATCTGCCGGGAAATGTCCCCAGCGTACTGACCCCGCGCTGGTGGTTCCGTGGAGAGGTGACTTTGTCCACGTTTGCTGTAACTTCCAGAGCTGAATAACTGCTCTTCGGCCGCTGATCCTTCCACATCTTGTATTTTATCTACCGTAGCATTTACACATTCAAAATCTACATGGGGCTAGTCGAGCCCGAGCCCTCGGGCCCCGGCCCCAGGGGGAACCGGTGCGGACGCTGACACCCACCCGGGCTGCGGGGAAGAAACCGAGTCCCGGTACACCGGGAAAGAGAATCCTCGGTGAGCTACTGGCTTCTCTGGGGCTCTCTGGGGTTGGTAAGGTGGATGCTCATGTTCCCTGGTATAAATTAGCAGAAGTGTATCCTACTAATTTATTTATTTTTCCCAAACCAAGGGTGTTACAGAAGCCATTCTCTGTGGCTCTTGTTGACAAAAAAGTCGTGAGCTACCTGACAGTGTTAGCGCAGTTGTTGCCCATATGTCTAAATACGCTCCTAGAGACGTCAGTGCCGTTTAGGAAGAGAATTACCTCAAATGAAAACCAGAAGGAAGGGTTTTGGGGGTTTTTTTTTTTGTTTGGTTGGTTGGTTTGGTTTTTTGGTTTTTGTTTTTTTTTTTTTGCTTTTCTTCTCCCCTAAACCCACGTTACACCTGAGGGCAGTAACACAGAGAGAAGATTTTTGTAAATTCAGTATCACTTTCCCCCACAGCAGCGATCGTTTTACAACACGACTGGGTGGGGAGGAATGCTCTCTTTCCCCCCCCCCCCTTTTTTTTTTTTAATCTATACCTTCACTAAATGTCTTGCGTTCGTGTTTGTTTAACAAGGAGTCTCTTCGGTAAACAAGACAATCAAAAGAACATTTGAGACTA
Organism: Mystacornis crossleyi; assembly: GCA_013400655.1. Classification (NCBI taxonomy): domain Eukaryota; kingdom Metazoa; phylum Chordata; class Aves; order Passeriformes; family Timaliidae; genus Mystacornis; species Mystacornis crossleyi. The sequence goes on along the minus strand of VYZQ01027090.1, from coordinate 9,027 downwards.
CGTGGATGCATTTCTCTGCTGCTTGTAGACGACTGGACACCCAGAGGAGTTGTTGAATGCCTCTCTTTCCGTCTTTCCTTTATTTACCCAAATGAACTCGGGGAAAGCTTTTAACCGAGGGGAGATTTAAGGTGATAAGCAGCGAACAGACGGTCTGCACTGCAAGCTTGCGTTTCGAGCTGCAGCCGGCCGCGGAGCAAAAGGGATGGCGGGTGCTTCAAAGGCTAATTTTTTTTTCTTTAGAAAACTGAGACCGTTTCTTCTTCCTCGAAATACTCCGACTGTTGCCTGCCAGTGCAGTCTCATTTTAAATAGTTATTTAGCCGAAGTCTCGCACTGACTGGTTTGGCAATTATGTCAGGCTTTTGAGAGTCCGCTATGGTTTTAGGAAAGGCTCTACAACCCTTCTCCCACAACTCCGGGCTCTCTCTCTCTGCTCTATCTACTCTTTTCAGGTGCCAGCATGGCTGCGTCTTTTTTTTAGGGTTATTTTCCCCGGGGGACACGCGAGATTAGGAATAGTCCCGCTTCCCGGGAAAAATAAGAAACCCCACATCCACTTTGAGGGCAGTTTTAAAGCGGCTCTGTCTCCCAATGTAGGCGGATTTGGGTTTGGGTTTGTATTTGGGTTTTTTCCGTCTCTCTCTTTTTCTTTTTTTTTTTTTCCCCTGGTCGTGGGATTTTTTATTGCTTTTTTTTGTTTGTGTTTTTTTTTTTCCCCCAGTGTGTATCAAGATTAGTTAAACTCTTTCTCCATCCTTCTCCGATGCGGGACCCTATTCACGCTGTCCCGCAGTGCATCAGCCCGGGGCAAAACCGTACACTGTTAAAGCTGGGGGTGTCAGGGAGGGGGGGCAGCAGGGGACCTGACCGCAGCTTACTTCTCCCAAGCGCGACCACTTGTTCGGTGGGCTTTGGGTTGGAGAAATGCGCGTGGGTGGTAAAACTGCGGCGATCCTCACCATCCACAGTCCCGCGGGACCTCGGCCGCTCACCCCGGTGCCCAGCGGAGAGGCGGTGGCCAAAATGTACCCACCTCAAAGCAAATAAACTCCCAACAGGTACGCGCGGGGGACGGTGTGTAGGTGTGTGTAAGTTGTCTGTGTGTGCCTGTGGGTGTCTGTGTGTCCCCACTCCCCTCGGCCGCGCCGCCAGGTCAGAGGGCGGACACAGGGAAAGGGGGGAGGCGGGAGAGGGGTGGGAATGTGTTCGCCTGACGCAAGCGCCCCCTCCGCCAGTGGGAGGCCGGGCGCGGGTGGCCGCGGCCAACGGGAAGCGAGGCGGGTCCGTGAGTGGCACTAAGGGAGGGGTCGGCCGGGGAGCGGGATGGGGGGGCAAGGGGGGAGTTGGAGAGAAATGAAGTTGTGCTACAAGGCTTTAAGCCATCAAGAAGTTATTAGGCATTTCTCAGCCGCAAATTAGGGATTCTTCATTAATACCAACCTCGCCCCCCACCCCACCCTACCCCACCCCACCCCTCGTTATGTGAGACGGAGACCCTGGGAGCCGATAAAGGGGATGGGGAGGCGGCAATGTCTGTCTGCCCATCGGTGCGAGGAGCAGTGACAGGCACAAACTTTTCCCCGTGCCATTAATGAGCCAATTAAAGAGCTGGGCTCCTCACCCCGGGAGAGCTCTCTGCAGGCTGCCGGGCTCAGGGATTCAAGGTAGGTAAAAAGAAGATCACAACCCACCACAAGCTTCCAGCCTCAGCGAAGGACCGCAGTGATGTGCGGGGCTAGGCTGTGGATCTCTTCCCCACGGTGGAAAATGAGGGGGAAAAAAAAAAGATAATTTGGTTGGAAAAATATGATGTTTGGGTGGATTCCGGCTCGGGGCAGGGCTGGGCAGAGCGTGCCTCCCCTGGCTGGGGTGCAGCTGAGGTAGACACCCCCGGCCCCAACCGAGGAATGAGGACAGTAGCCGAGAAGAGGGGAAATACAAAAGAAAAAAAAAAAAAAAAAAAAAAGAAGAGGAAAAAAAAAAAANAAAAAAAAAAAAAAAAAGAAAAGAGCGAGAAAGGGGGAAACAAGCAGAAATAGTCCCTGACTGGGAATGTATCCCTCACTGCGGGTCTGGCAGTGCGGAGCGCTGGGAAATCTGGCCGCCGCCGCGGTGCCGGCCCGAGGGAGCGCGAAGGGGACGGCGCAGCCTCGGCAACACCAAACCCGGCAACGCCGGGAGCCGGGGACTGCTTTCTGCTGTGCTTTCGTTCTGGTCATGCAGTGCACACCTGGGCCGGGAAGTGAGAGGGCTGTGGTAGGAGAGTGCGGGGCAGGCTTCTCCACGGGTGCGCTAGATGGGAAAATACACTTTTTTTTTTTTTCTTTCCCCTCTGGTGGGAGAAAATACTACACCCGCCGGAGGCTAGTTGTTGATTATTATTTCTCGCGGCTCCGCTGTGGCGGCGTGTACCGGCTTTCTCACCCCAGGACTGCTGTTGTCTTCACAGAGACAGGCTCCCGGGAAGTCACCCAGCGTCCTGGGAAGCAGCCCGCGGCCGTGCGTTTCGGCCCTCGGATTGACAACGGATCACGGGAAAAAACGGGATTACTATGACCCCCTTCCGAGGAGCTATGCTACCCACCATGAGTAGGAAAAAAGGCCAGAAATACATCATTTGGTTGCTGTCTGGTGCCTCAACCTTCTAGCTTTCATTCTTTTTTTTTTCCTTTTTTTTTTTTTTTTTTTTTTTTTAATGCAGTTGCTTGGAGTGCTGAGCTGCATTGGATAAATGCCTTTCCCACTCATTTGACTCTGCTTTTCAGAGTATATATACTTTTTTTTTTTTAAGACCACCTCTACTCTTCGATACTTGTTTGCATTTTACACAAGAGAACGGTTTCTCTGAGTAATGGCCGCGCTCAGAACCACCGCCTGATGCTCCGGAGAGATGAATTGCAGATGAGTTTCCCTTCCACCTTTGGATGAATCTCTGGATTTTAAATTGTAGCAAGGAAGAGGGAAAAAAACACGATGAAAGAGAAGTCCAAAAATGCTGCCCGGACTAGACGGGAGAAAGAAAACAGTGAATTTTATGAACTGGCTAAGTTACTACCCCTGCCCTCCGCTATCACCTCTCAGCTGGACAAAGCATCCATAATCAGACTCACCACCAGCTATTTAAAAATGAGAGTGGTTTTTCCAGAAGGTAGGTGGGAATGCCTATTCGCCTCTATTTTCGTTCTGCTCCAGGTGTCATTTATCACTTTTACATAAAAAANCCACGGCAGCAACAACACGCCTGTCCTGCAAAAGAAAACTTAAGCGTTCTGAACTGTCTCTTGCTTTGAAGTAGAATTAGGATTTAAAGCGATTGTCTTTGGGCTTCTAGATCTAATGCCAAGAAAACCAAAAAACAAAGTCAAGAGAGTCAGAATAAAGTTCTTTCGCGTTCTCACTCTATTGATTTTGTGAGACGTACGGGGAAAATATCTAAAAAAAATCACGAACGTTTTATTTAGATCAACTCGGTGGAGTTGCAGTCTGTATGAAAGGAAAAGTATCAAGAGCTTTCTTTTTCTCCCGACCTAATACGAAATTCGCTGCATCTTTTGTTGAAAAGTGAGTGTACATAAGAAACAAAGTAATATAGCTATGCCCCCATATGCTGTCCGTAGCTGTATCTCGACTCCTCGACTCGGTTGGCCTGTATTTTTTACAAATCAAGAGTGTGTATATGGCCTGGTTTTGTTTTGCTTTGCTTTTGTCTGGCTTGGTGGTTTGAGCAGTTTTTAATTTTTTTGTTTGTTTGTTTGTTTTGTTTTCCCGGTTAAATTTGTGGACTACTGGTACTAATTCTAGTTTTTAAAAATAAATATGCAATGTGGCAGTCATTTGGACTGGGGGAGGTAATACTCCCCCGCCCCAGGTTACAGATGAATGTTTAAACCTAAAGTCCACGGGAGTAATTTCCAATCCAGTGCATTTTACAATAATTTCTTTGAACAACTTTCCATATCATAGAGTCGCTTGTAATCAGAGAAGGGATTAAATGAAACCTTTAAAAATAATAATTAAAGTCTTCATCAAGCCACTTTCCTCTTTTATTTGCTCTGCCACCTTGAAGCTCATTATGCGGGACAGTCGTCTGTTTCAAAAGAGACGGAGTTGTCCTTTATATTGTCAGCGCATACTTTATAAAAATAAAGCTATTGCAAACCCTGATGCCCATGATGTTCCTAAAAGGATTATTAGCAATGATTTGTCAACTCCTGCGGTCTCAGTAGGCTACCTTTCTGCGTGATTTCGAGCAGGTCTCGTCAATTACTGGTGCCTATGTAGCGGGTTGTTTGATCAGAAGAAGCATATGGTGTTGCTTGTAGGCTGTGAGTAATCATGGGAAGAGAAGAATAGCTGATCCCCGTCCCTCGGTGGCAGCGCAGGATGCCTGAATGCCCTGGGGAACCGTGTGGCGAAGCGCGCCGGGGCCGGGGCCGCTGCGGGCCGCAGCAGATGCTAATCTGAGTGTGGAGGCAGAGGGGGTGGCTGAGCGGGGCTCGGGGGCAGCGGAGCCTTCGCAGCCTCATTAAAGTCAAACTGCGCATTAGAAAGAAAGGCGGGGAGCAGGCTCGGGAGGGCTCGCCCCTCCGAGGCGCTGCCACGAGAGGCCCGGCGCCGAGAGGGCTGCAGACCCACGCGGGACCGCCGCCCCCACATCCCCGGGGCCGCGCATCCCCGCGCAGGGCCGCGGCCGGGGGCGCGCTGCGAGCGGGCCACAAAGGCCCCAGAGCGGGGGTCGCAAGGTGGCGTGGGGCCGGGCGGCTTCCCCGCGGACCCACGAGGGCTGCCTCTCTCTCCCACGTACTTCCAGGAGGCGGGGAGTGCGGCCCGACTCGGCCCCGGCCCCGCGGGTTTCCCTGCGCTCGCCCGTGCCGCGATTAACCACGAGCGAGGCGCCCACGAGCGGCCTCCCGGCGCTGCGCCTGTGCCTGGCCGCGCCGGAGCCGAGGCCGGGTGATTTTCCCCCGGACCCCGGGGGACGCAGTGGGCTCCGGGAACGCGGCGGAGCAGCTTGGGCTCTCGTTGAGGTTATGCTTGTCCTCGTCCGGCTGCGGCGGAGAGGAGGGAGGCAAGGAAGAGGGGTGCTATTCTGGTTTTCCAGTGCCCCCNAGATTTGGGGTTCATTCTGGAAACAAGAGTTTTCTGAGAGTGAAATACCAGGAGAATTGTACCACACACAAAAATAAACACGTGGGGTTTCCTTCTCACCCCCAGACTTCTAAACACAAGGCAATGGCACCGGACAAACTTAATAAACCGGGCAGAGATTTTTCTACGAACTCTCTCTCGTAATGGTTGTGCAATTCTCACAAGTTATTGAAATACCTGAGTTGTTCTTTCTACCCCTAATTTTGCTTAATTTGGTCTTCAGCAGATTAAAAACTGTCAAGGACGAAAAGTGCAAGACGTAGGTTTCTTGCACCGTTACAGTACTAAAACACTTCTAACCAGGAGGAGAAAGTGTATAAGACCTACTTATAAGACCTATACTGCTTTTCGGTGATCAGACAGCTTTGGAAAGAGTGAATATCTGCTAAATTTCTGAAGACATTAAGGAAGAGTTTTAAGGGTTGTTTGTTTGTTTGTTTGTTTGTTTCAAGCAGGACTTCTTAACAAATTCCTGATTTAACGTTCATTATTAATAAAGACTAACATTTCAATTTAACTTGAAATCATTAATGGTAAGTAACGTAGACGTAAAAAATAGGTAGAAAAATCTCAGGGTGTCGAAGGACTAAAAGAATTTTCTGCCAAAAAAGGATGTGACCACTATTACTATTGCAGGGTAATTCTTCACTAACCTTCGGCAGTATCAAGAAAGGAAGGGAGAAAAATATTAATAAAACCCCCCAAAAAACCCAAGTGGCACGATAAATAATTTTGGGTTGGGTTTTGTTTTTCTTTTTTAGTTAGGGATATTTTAAAGGTCCTATTCGTCATAAGCCACCAGAGACGCAAAAGGAGACTTTGCAGTCTGTCCTCGTGGGAAGGGACCGTTTTGGTGCGGAGAGGAGTTTTCTTTTCGACACAAAAGCAGAGACTCCGTTTACATAAACTTTCGCCGAATCAGGATGGTTAACATTTCAATATTGAAACCCTTAACCTTGTTTTATTTTAAAGGGGGAAGAGATCAACAGGAAAAAAAAAATCCGTTTCCCACGTGGATAGGTGATTTAATGCTGTTTTTCTTGCTGCAAAGGGAAATGATTGAGCATTGGGTTTCAATGTTTATTTTCTTGCAGAAGTTTTTCTCATTTAAGCAGCAGTTTACTCTCCACGCTGCATCTCTGTTTAATTCCAGTTTTGATGTGAACTTAAAATGTGAAGAGCGGAACTAAACTACTAGCAAGATCACTGGGGGGGAAAAAAAAAAACCAAAAGAAACCCCAAACCAGATTAAGGTTTTAGAAAGACTACTTAATAAGAAGAGCGGGAAAAATTCATATTTCCTGTGGAAACATACGACCGTTTTCACGTTGGAGGATATTTTTCCACTTGCATATAAACAGCGCGTGCACTGGTGCAAATCCTTCCTTTCCCTATTTCTTCGAAATAAGGGCTATTTGAATTTGAGTCTTCTGGAGAAACGAATAAGTAGTTGGTGCTCGAAAATGCCCCGATTTTTTCCCCCTCTCTCCAGTTTGGAAATGGTTCCGTTTGTTTGCATTTCAAAGCGCAATTCCGCTACCCCGTGTGTGCCAAAATCTTGGTATTTCTCTCTATAGTGAAACAGCCTCACCATTATTTCCACTACCATTTTCTTAACAAGGATGTTTGTTTAGTCAACAGGGCTTTTTCTCCCTGTTATTATTTTTTATAAAGAAAGAGGGATGCTAACTTGTCCCTGCTTCAAATGAATACGTGTGATTTACCGAGATAATAAATCTTTACAAAACCTTGCTAATGGCATCCGCAGGCAGTGGAAATGAGCAGCTTTTATTTTTTTTTTCCAGCATAGCTTATTCTATTCCATCTGAGCCCTCCGACGGCGACACAGTCCTTCACAGAAGCCTCATTTGGCCAAGATTTTGAGTTATCATTAACCACTGCCTGTTAAATTAACTGGGAAATCAGCTCTGTCGGGCGTTAGGCGATGGCAGACCGGAGCGCTGGCTGCAGACGATTTAATTAAATGGTTAATCGAATCAAGCTAATTCCTTGATACAACAAGCCTTTTGGCTTGCCGGTGACTAGGACGTGCAGCTTCTGTTCCTGCGACTCCCGTAGCTGTTATTTGTGATTTTCCCTGGACAGCGAGCCAGAATGACGGCGTGGGAGATGAGGACTGAGCTGTCCTGCCCCCCTGTTCCCAAACAACTCCCATGCCCCGCTTGTCCCTTGGTATTAAGGCTGCAGCGAGAGGCAGTGGGAGACAGGGAACGCGCTGCTTGAGGAGCCGCTCACGAAGGTGGCACTCTTGTCCTCCCTGTAGAGAGGCTTTGCTGGGCAGGTTGAACGAAGCCGGTGCCCGTGCCCGGGCCACCCCTCCCCGGCCTGCCCAGCACGGCGAGGGCGGCTTGCGGGGCCCGGGCCGCCTCGGTGCCGCGAGGAAGGGGCGAGCCCCGGGCCGGAGGTGACCGGGGATCCCGCATCCCGCGCCCTCCTTCGGGTCAGCATCCCCCTCGGCGCCGGCGGGCAAGGAGCGAGCTGCTGCTCCTCCTTCTTCAATAACCATAGAGCGGCTCATGAAAGGGCTAGGAAAACGCAGGGAAACCAAAGCATACGGAGACGTCCCCGGGCCGCGGCCCCCGGGAGGCGGCGGGGAGATCTGGGAGAGGGGCCGCGGCCGCTGCCCGGAGAGGAAGTTTTGAGGAACTCCTGAAAGAGAAACGCGCAATGAACCTGCTGAGACTCGACTTAGGGAAGAGTCCCTGCGGTTGCCCCGTCGGGCAGGCTCCCCGCGTTGCCCCACAGCAGCGGGCTGCCTCCGGGACAGCCCCCCCAGCCTCTCCCTCTGCCCATCCACAGCAACAGGAAAGAACTCCCTGCCTGCGGGTCTTCGTCTCCAAGCCAGCTTCCCTGGGCCTCCCGGGCCGTGCGGGCGGTGCGGCCAGAAAAGGGCAAGCCCCCGGATGGGTGCCCGAGGGTTCCCTGGCCTCTTTGGGAGCTGCCCTCAAGGGTCTGGCCCCCAAAGAGGCAGGTCTGGAGTTCAGGATGGCCTCTCCACTAAGTGTTTTTAAACGGGGGCGTCAAGTCGCCCGCTACCGTGAATCCGGATTGCGCTGAGGTTTCATGGCAGAGTCCGCTGGGGAAATCGCCGTAACTGCTTTTAAAAGCCGGCAAATCAGCACAAAGTAGATAAGGGCTTGCATCTTCTGGCCACCCCACCCCCACCGGCCACTCCCGCCCCCCTTTGCTATTGCCAGACAAAGGACGGGGTCGAGATGGGCTCTGCGCTGCAGATGCTCACAGAGGGACAAGTAACCCGGAGATCAACCAGGGCCAAGGAGCTGCCCTGGCTTCTCGGAGTCTTATTTCCCTGCGCCTGCCTTCCTCTGTCTTTGACTAGATCAAATTAGAAACGATTGAGGAATCTCTTCTCCCTTCTGTGGGACATAGGAGCTTCTTGAAACAGTATCGCCACTGGATAGGGACGGTGCCCACCTGCCCACCCAGCCCGTGGTTCCACTGGCTGTCGACATCGAGGCTTGCATCAATCAAAAGATGAGGGGAAGGAAGGACAGGGCCAAGGCAGCGGAGCCCGGCGGGTCTGGCCGTGCGCCCGGCCTGGGGGACAGGCTGGCGGTGCGGAGGGGCTTTCTCAGTGCCGGGGGTGGGCACGGCTGGATGGGAGAAGGCATTTCACAGGGACCCGCCGGTGTAGAGAGTCCATGAAACAGATGTACATGCGTTTTGATGTGGAAACCACAGCGATTTTCCACTGGAAAATGCTGAGAGAAACGATGAGTCAGCACGCTCGCTCCGCGCAGGTTCTGAGCAATATAGGTGCAGACTGCTGGGTAACGTTGAGCGATGGGCTGAATAAAATGCTTTTCTTCACTTTTTTTTTTAATTTAAAAAATA
>VYZQ01027083.1:11618-21683 GCA_013400655.1 Mystacornis crossleyi | reverse complement strand
CATTTCTCTGTTAAAAATGCCTGCCTTGTTGTCAAAGATGGCAGTTCTGACTTTATTCCCAAAACATAGAAGGGAAGTTTTCATGAGTAACATGATCTAATAACCATCTGATCTGATAACTCTCTGATCCAATAACTCCAAAAGGAGATAACTGCCAGTATTAATTAAAATTAAGCCTTCTTTCTTTGGTGAAGGTGCTCAAGGCCACTTCTAGCAATCTGCCAGGCCATCAGAGGAGTCTGTGGTTGCCAGTCTGAGTTACTGCCATTTTCTTGAGTTTGTTTGCATTCTAACAGAGGGCTGTACTTTAGAAGTGCTCTAATAGCCGGCAATGCAAGCAGCTGCTGCTCAGACAGACAGATATTGGACCACTGATTCCTTAAGTGTGGGTCTTCTGGCAGATAGGCAGAGAAAAGTCCTTATCTGTCACTGGAGTTATCTAGTAGCCTATACTTTACTCCTCATTTAGATGTCATTTCTGACTAAGTTTTAGACTTCTAACTGAGCACTAAACTTAGTATGGTTTGATGTGGAAATTCTTACAAGTTCCACAATTGCTGTAGCTCACCAGACTCAAACATGCACAGATTCAACAGAGTATTTTCAGCCTGGAGCCACAATCAGCTGAGAATCACACAGGCTAAATACATATTCGATTATTCAGCTGTGAGCACAGGGTTAAAGACTTAACTGTTCCATATCCATTTGCAAGACATATATTTGTCTGAATAACTAGATGAGAATTCTGCTATTGCACATCATCCTGAAATGACTCATGTCAGCAGCTAGATAAATAAGGCTGCCACTGAATGTCAGCTATTAGAACTGTAATGTAACTTGAAATATTAAACTGCAGAGCATACAGTGTTTGGCCAGTAATTTCCTAGATCTTGCATCAGCAATGATAGAAAAAAGTACTACACACTGTTGTTAAACAGAGCAAATTCTTCATGCACTTACAAAAGACACCAGATTGAATATATGACACAATACAACATAGGTCAATGGAAAAAAGGAATGAACCACAGCAGAACTAAAATTTTTTTGACAAACCCACCCTTTCCAATAAGTCTTGTAAGCTGATGACAGATTGAGTCATTTTTAATGGCAAAAGACAACAGATACGTCTAGATGAATAAACTAAAACTCAGACAACAGCACCCTAAGTAGTGTTGGATGAGGATTTTTACAGACAAGTTTATTTCCTTTGTAATTTTGTATTTTATTCTACACACATATTAACAATTCTCAAGGAAAATAGTGCAGGCTCTTCTTTTTGGTTTTGATCCAAGGGCAATACAAGTCAGAGAGAGTTTTCTCACTGTCTGGAGCAGATCCTTTATTTGCACTTTCAGTGTAATTAACTTTGAGCTTCTTGGTTTATAAAAGCAGGGATTAATTTAATTTCTCTGTCCCTCTAACTTTCTGTACCCAGTGCTACATGTCAGAACTAAAGGCACTGAAACCACTTTGTACAGGCAGAAAAAGTAAGGCAGAAGATCAGGAAACACAGGAGGGTCTCTACTCTGTCAACCCTGACATAGGCTAATAAGACAGATGTTCCTCACAACAGCCTTTAGTCTTCCTGTTATTAAGGATCTTCAGAAGAGAAAGTTCCAGGGTCTAGTCCAGTACCTCAGGACCCCTACTGTTATTTCACTAATATTAGCCTGAAACTGTCTTTCTGAGTGCAAACCCACTGCTTCTTTCTCTAGAGCTGCCAAGAGCTGGTTATTCCCTCCTTCTAGCCGCAGTTTTGAAATATGTAAAGATTTCCACCACTTCCCAGATGTGTTCAATCATCAGTCCTTGTCCAGCAACCCCAAGAGCTCTGCTCCTTGCCCCTGCTCTCCCAACTGCCTAGTTGGTGTTGTGGTGCCAGAGATGTGACAGGGTGCTCCAGATGAGGTCTCGCCTCCTTGAAAAGGGAGGGGCCTGAGCAGAAGGAGCCTTTCATATGTGTTGTGTGCTGTAGACCTGTTTATTCCTGCCAGCATGGTGTTTTCTCAGCAGCAGGACTCTTTTGACTCTTACTCAGTTTGCAGCTCTCTTCTGTGCAGCTGCTCTCATACCAGATGTTTCCCATCTTGCATTTGTGCAGATGATCATTCCCACATACAGATCTTTGTATTTGCCTTTCTCATTTGCCTCCTCTTTCTTTGCTTTAACTCTTTTTTCTTCTTTTCTGGATCACTTCTCCATGATCATGTTCAATTTTGACCTCGACTTCCTCCAGCTTCCTTGTAGTCCTTCCCAACATTACGTAAATCACAAATGCAATGTGCACAGCTCATTCTCTTGGTCAAGTCAAGGGTATAATGCTGACTGGTACCAGATTCAGCATAGATCATAGGAAACCTAGTCAGCCCACCCTTCCATTTTGATAACTACCCTGCAAGTATGATTTCCAGATGGTCTGTACCCATGTGGAGTGTTCTTATTTTTCTTATGAGAATGCCATATAAAGCAGTGTCAAAAGCTCCCTTTAAGTCCAAGATATATGGTACAAACTTCTTCTGCTCTGCCTCTGAGGCCCTGGGTGGCCAAAGAAGGAAATTAGATTGGTTTAACATGATTCGTTCTTGATAGATCCTGGTTGACACTAACTCATCTCCTTGTTCTTAGTTATGAGTTTACAAATGGGGGTTTGTTCCCATATTTTTTCATTTACTGAAGTTAAGCTGATTGGTCCTACAGCTCCTTTCTTTTCTTTTTTTTTTTTTTTTTTTTTAGACAAAGGCAATACATTTGTCTTTTCAATTCTTCTCAATTAGAGCTCTCTGCAAGTTTTCAGCACTAGTGGCTGTCAGGACTGCCAGCTGTACACTGGCTCCATTAAATGTTCTGAGATGAGGGACAGCTAAGTGGAAAGCAATCAACACGGACAAATACTGCTCTCTAATGCTCAGAAGGTATTCCTGTGTTGATGGTATTAGTTTATAACCATCTGCCCACCATTCACCTGTTTAGTGAAGTCTGAGGCAAGAAGTGCTTGGCCTTCTCGATATTATCCTTGGTTTGCACTCTCCTCAGGGGTCCACTCCACTGAGTAGTGGATCAGCTTTTATTCTACATCTCCTACTCACTGACAAAGTACTACTAATTCATTGATTTCTGTGTAGCCTTCTGTCAAAAAAAAAAAAATAGATATAGCCATCCATGGTTGTGAGGTTCCTTTGTAGCGCCTATGCTCAGAAGTATTCCTGAACAATGAACTTGGTACTGGTTGAATATCTGTTAGTGGCAGGACTTTCTGGTCAAGTCTGATGGAGCCTGCTGATGGTCATATTCAGTAATGTTCTCTTTACAGTATTTATTCACTTCACTTCTCCTCCTTAAACCTTGATTTTCTACTACAGTCTAATTAAAATAGTCTTGCTTAATTTTGTTTCATCCATATAGGTCTGTTTAGTCGAACTAGAGCTAGAGCAGGGGTTGCACGTGATTACAGCAGCTTCTTCCTAGGCTGTCTGTGATGTCTATTTTCAATAACATGTGGCCAGGACAGAGAATACTGCAGATCTCAGAGCTGAGTATGTGCAGTGATATGACATAATGGTTTATTTACAGATTCTTCTCTTACTCAGCATTTTTCATCTCCAGGCTCCCACCAGATTTTTATGGTTGGAGGTGCCGGGATCTTGGCTGTCAGTTGCTCTGTCAACTGGATTGTTTTCTGTTGCTTATGTGGGTTTGTCAAATCTTCTTTTAGAATGGGCTGTACATGAGCCAGAATTATTTCACACTAGCCTTATTGTAGCTTCTTGCTGTCACTTACTTTTGGAAGCATGCCTATTAAAAAGAGATACTTACTCTGCCTCTGCTTTTCACATTTTTTCAAACTTTTTTGAACAACATGGTTATTTTCTAAAGGCTTGGTAGTACTTTCCACAGTGATTTCTGTAATGAGCCTTCCAAGGATTTACAGGGATTTTTTACTTAATTTACCCCTGAATTTATTCAGTTAAATCCTGGCAATCTTAAATAATAGTCAGCATTTCTTTTCCAGTGAGCATGATTCTGTTGTGTTTTTGACTGTCTTTTGGCACCATGTCCCTTGGTGAAGTTTTCTGGGACTTGTGAGTTTGCTGTAATCTTTGAAAGGATGTTTAGCAGTGCTCAGAGAAATATGAAATTTTTGGGCTTTCCACTGTAAAACTATATTTGCCATAACATATATTTCTTATCACCTCAGCCTTAAGAAGCAAACTGTATCCCATTCTTACAGAGAGTGGGGAAATTGAGTTTTGGTCCCAAAGCACCCCTGCTTGTTTTTGTCAAAGTTAAATCAGAACATGGTGCTGAGCACACATTTAAAGAGTGCATGAGAGCATGGCTTGAGGAGCACACGGGGGTAGTTCTCAGATGCACTGTGCCTTTGAGAAGAGCCTGTGTGTGTCACAGATGGCTGTGTTTTCACAATGCTGCTGCTAATACTATCAAAGTAGCATGTGGGAAGCAAGAGCTGGAGCAGAGAGATTGTCTGCTGCTTGTGTTCTCTTCTGGACCTGCTGACGTCCCACTGTGGCACTCAGTAATTCCCTGCTGAATGTTTGGTGCCTTTTCTTTTCAACGATGACAAGAGGTTTGATATGTCATAATATGTGAAAGCTCAGCTGGAGAAATCTTACAGTGTACTGGAGTTTTAAAAAGTTCTTTGCACCCCTTGCCAGAAAGCATGGAATCCTGAAGGCATCCCAGAGAGACTGGGTTCTAAAGTATACCAGTGTCCTTAAATTAAATGGGTCTGTGAGGAACCAGATGTCTTAACTATTCTATTCTATTCTATTCTAGTAATTCAACTGCCTCTGTTGAAGAGTTCTTATGTAGGATTTGACAATGCATTACAGTCTCTCTTTTAAAGGGCATTTCACAGAGAAAAATAAGTCCAATATTTAAGAAAATGGAAGGGAATCTAGAACTGTGTGGGCACATATTTTTATCTTTTTTTTAGGCTTGCTCTTGATAGTATTCTTTACTATAATATTGCCTGTTAAATGTTTCTGAGGTACCTGTGTGGTGCTCAGCAAGGAAAACACTGCCCACTCTGATTTAAGAAGTAGAAAATATGCTTGCCACATAATACAAAACAAAAGAAAAAAAAAAACAAGCAGAAATCTCCACACTGACCCTGACAAGAAAACAGAGGACATTACTACCAATCATGTTTTCAAAATACATTTACTTTCAAGTCAACTTTGTGCTCTATTGCATGAGATACAAGAGCAGAGCAGGTGGCTACCATACCACTGAGATTTTCATGTGCATATATCTTATAGGCTTGAGCCTTCCGTGAGTGAATCAGTTCAGAATGGATGTACTCTAAGAAGGATCCTACCAGTCTAAGTTATTCTGTGATTTTCTGTATTTGACTTTGCTGTGGACCCCATTTCACAAATACTCTGTCATTCCTTTATAATGCTCATTAATATTAAAAATCCACTACCATGCAGAATCAGACCTTCTCAGAGGACTTTTTGCTGGGTTAATATTTTAATTAACTGATTTCAATCATCTCAGTGGCCTAACATAATTGTACTGTGTTGAAGAGCACCTCTATGAAAATAAATCTGCACTGCCATTTGCATGAAGTCATCTTTTCCTCTCTTATGTCATTTCTAACCCAGATAACAAATCCCCAAGGGCAGAGGTCAAGTCCGTATTCTTTTGTAAATCTCTGTGCATACCTGTCTTTTGCTTTAGAATCATGTTATATAATAACACCTTCTAAAGGGTTCACTGAATTATGGGTAGTTGTAAGCACCAAGTTCCTGTACCTGGGCGTGCCAGAGTGTCTCCGGGTGGGTTTCTGTGTATTCTGCAGATGAAATTTCTGATCTTGCTTCCTGAGGTGGTTTAGTTAGATCATGAATATTACCTGAGTGTCCTGTGCAGAGCCTATGAATGGGCCAGTGCCACTTTGCCAGAATTACTGAATTACAAATATCTGAGTGATGCCTGGATGAAATTGTTGTTAGACACAAATCTGTTTCTGCAAGAGGCAGTCCTTGCCCTAAGGAGACACACCTTTCAGCTGGGGAGGGCAAGAGAAGAGAAATATTTTTACCTCTCTTTCACAGGAGAGAGGTTAAGGTATTTATCCAGAGGACAGAAGGACGTGCAAGAGAACAAGCCCTCTTGTTGGATTCTTTTTGTGAGGAGATAACAGAAATTCAGTTGCCGTCTTCTCAAGCGACAACTGAAATACAAATTCAAGCCAGGGAGAGTACTGAACTGGACATCTACTGCCAGAAGCATAGAGGGATCTGACCCAGCAATGCTCAGCATCCCAGTGCCTGCCAGAGAGGGACACGGCTGTTGGGGTCCACTCCTCACATTCGCACCCACACACATCCTCACATGCCATACCTGCATAGCATAGATCCACATCCTTTCATTACTTTTAATTTGGAAAAAATAACTGACTAAAAAATACCTAATGTGTCTTCCCAGAAGAATTGCTGAGGTTCTGTTTGCTTCTGTTTCAGAGATATAGCAAGTGATTTCACATCCCCACTTGGAATTGACAACATTTCTTGGCTACTAGTGAGATATGTGCAGCTTCAAGCTGGATCTTCTTTTTGTCAGCAGAAGACCCTTTTTTTTGCACTCACTTTTTATTTTAGCCCACACAAATGTGAGAGAGAGAGAGAAAGATGGATAGAAACATATAGATCTAGAAACCTCCTTTTGGAAACACATACAAAGCAAGTGTAGCCCAGGTGTGAGATACTGCATTCAGACTAGGTCCTAATGTGTATGGGATACAAAATTAATTACATCTATAGGGCAAGAGCTAATCACCTAGAGCTAAATCTGCAACAGGGTGTTGGCTCTAAAAGCCTTTCTTTTAGATGTTCTTCCACATGGCATTTTCCATGTGCCTGGCACAAAAATCCAGCCTTACCAAGCACTGAGAGAATTAGAAACCAAAAAAGCCAGACTCCCAGAAAGTATCAAGCTGCATGGGGAAGCCCCAAAACTGGCAGTAGAAAATGCAAAGAAAGGGAGAGTCTAAAGTTATCCCATCAGAGTTAAGCCAGATTTCCCTGCACAGTGAGTCTTTCCAACTGTGCTGGCAGCNCTAATAAATATATATATATTTATTTAAATTATCTTTCAGATTTCCAGTCTAAATCCAGATAAATATCATAAAATGGAATGACCACTGCCATTTTAGTTCTCACTGCAACAGTAACACAAGACGAGCATTATGTCATATAACTATGAATTAATGACCTTGTTCTACACAACATTTTGTGGTAAGAGCAGTGAATATGGAGGACGTATTTCCCAAACTGAGAAATGGTGACATCCAGACTGGGAGGTGTTGGAGAAACAGCTCCTGTGTGCCTAGGACAGCATTTTCCAGGCACAGAGATTGTTATGCTTTCTGTCTGGTGACTCTGCTCTTCAAGGTGGCCTTCTTAAAAAATGCGTAGACATAGACAAAAGACCTATGTTTGACCAAAAAAACGAAAAATAATTTGCATCAAATATTATACCAGAATGTTGTCTTCTTCTGTAAAAATTCTTCACAGGAACATAGCAGAGAGGTTCTTGCTGCATTTGCTGGGAATTGCTGTAGGATTGTCTCCTGGAGAATAATCTGTATTAAGGTTGTCCTACAAATCTGTGGCTCACATAAATTCCTGGCACGGTTTCCAATGCCTGGCAGGATACCTCAGAGGACCAACTCGGTACGTCAAGTTCCACAAGCGAGTCACTTGCACTGTCACAGGTGACCCATCCTGCAGGTGTGGGGGCTTTCATGTGTTTGGTGCATTCTTGGCAGGGGAGACAACAGCGAGTGTTATGTGGCTGTTCAGGGTGTTCCCACTCTCTGGATATCTCCCATGGCAGCAGATGTGCCTCGCTGCCTTTAGCCCACCCCACCGAGCCCTTCCCTGGTGGCTGCAGCAGAGGGAATGGGCTGGCAGACCCCCGGCCTGTGCCTGTGCTCTGCTAACTCTGCTCAGAGCTCGCATCTCCTGGGCTCAGGGCAAAGGGTTGGGCAGTAAACCCTGCACGTCGCCGCAGTCCTCTCTCAGAGCTCAGTGGCTGTGGAGAGCAAATGAGAAAGTTCTGGTGGAAGGACTGGGTTGAGACTTGCTTTTGAATTTACTTAAATATTTTCCAAATGCTCTTTCACACTGTTTGTGTGGGGGCATTCACCTTTCTGATACATCTGACTTGCCTGTACATCTTGCTGGGAGGCAGACAGGATCAAGTAATGATGTCCACCCTTCTTGGTGTTTAAAGGGTCTTTGCCTGGTAGTCACATTTGTAACTCCAGGGAGCAAGACACAGCACAAATCACACATATGAAAGAGATTTAAAAGAGTAAAGAGCTCAGAGAAGTTTGGATAAATACACAAAGTTTAGATTCTGATCCAAACCTCTCTGGTTTGCAAAATGAGTTTGGAAGCACCACAAGAGGAAAGTCTTTTTTTTTTTAGCTCTGGAGTTTCTGGTCCTGACAAGAGTTGGGAAGTGACAAGATTCACATAAACAAGGAAGGGTTATCTGAATCTTCTCAGGACTCATGACAGATACTGAGTCAATGTTTAATGTGATCGTGTCCAGCTAACCCCACTAGGTCAGGTTATCTGATCTAGTAGACAAGTGGTTGCTGTTTATTATTTATGTTGTGTTAAACTTGTGTCTTGCCATGTACTGAGCACGCTCACCCTAAAATGCTGATCCACACCTGCAAGAGATTGACAAATGGCAGATACCATAACAACCCTGCAAGTTACCTGCTGAAAAATGTTATAAGAATAAAAAGATCAAATTTCTAGCCCACATCAATTGTTTTCAAACACTATACCCTAGAAATGAATGATGAGTTTTAAACAAAGGCAAGAAGAAAAATTTCTAGGTTCTTAAGGTACTCCAGCTTCAGACCAGGATCCAGGCTTTATGAGCTGGAGGAACAAGACCCTTTGTGCCGTACATGAGTATTTCAATAGATAGATTGGTATTAATACCAGTCTTCCAGACGCTGCTTATGTAAAACTGCTTCTAAAAACAACTAGCAAGTGTCTCTACTGCAAATCCCCCATTAAAGCAAGATATGGGTCTCACTAAATAATCTTTCCAGCCCCCCACTTTGCAGCAGCTTATTTCCAGATCTGAACTTTGGAGCTGACCCCTGTCTTTGTGATGGGCCAAACCAAAAGCCAGATCTGAACACGGCTGAACTCTGGGAAAGTTCAAATCTATCGTTTGTGGTTCAGGTTGAGCTCTAATTAAAACAGACCAGTTAGAAAGGCAAATGTCTTAAAACCAAAACAAAACAAATGTTTCACGTGAAAAGTTTTGGATCAGGCTATATGGTACCAAGTAGTGTTTTTGTCTATCACATGATGTCATGTTCCTCTGGTTAACACAAATTGACAGCAAGCACATGCTGCTGTATGAGATATTCCATGCAGACACTTTGAACCAGCTTCAAGAAGAAGACAGTATTCGTGGAAATACTTTCATGATGTGCCAATCCCCATCAGCAATCTTCCTGCCACGCAGCTTTGAGGGTAGGCTGCCACCTTTCAAACTTTCTACACCCNAAGCCCCAAAACTGGCAGTAGAAAATGCAAAGAAAGGGAGAGTCTAAAGTTATCCCATCAGAGTTAAGCCAGATTTCCCTGCACAGTGAGTCTTTCCAACTGTGCTGGCAGCAATCATCTAAGTGTAATTGCTGGGGGGACATGGTGGTTTTAGAAAAGGAGAGACCACCCTTAAAATATTCTGACTGGGGAAAAAGGATTTCTTTACATGAAAAGCCAGGAGATGACTTCGTTGGTTTCACTGATTAGAAAAAAGGCATTCTACTGAACATAGTATAACTTCTTCTAGTGTATTTTGCAAGGTTTGTGTTTTTTTCAGTATCATTTAATTTGGTTCTATCAAGTACAGAATTAACATGAGTTTATACAAAGTACTAATTCTACTTAGTCATGACATTTCTAAAGCAAGTTTTATGAAGAGCAGCAGTATCTTTTATTAAACGGAGTCACATACACTAGGCATCTATGTGATCTAGGAAGATTCTAATAAATATAT
>VYZQ01027074.1:4420-34258 GCA_013400655.1 Mystacornis crossleyi | reverse complement strand
TTGGAGTCAGTGTGTTTCTCTCGCCTGCAAGATGCCCGTGAGCTTTTGTGTCTGTTTAGCTGCAATCTCCTGGTTTCTTTGTTGTCGGAGCGCATTTCACTCTCGTGTCAAAGTGTGTCAACTCTAACCTTTCCCTCTGCAATGCTGGCACCCCTCCAGCCCCCCGACCCCACTGCCTCAGCCAGCCACAACACCCCCCCGCATGGCGAGCAGGCACCTCCTCCCCCTCAGCACAGGCAGGAAGGTAATTAAAACTGTTTAGGTATTTTTGTTGTTGTTGTTGCTGTTGCTTTCTGAGGCTCAACAGCGTAAATGTGACTTCTGCTCAATTAAGCTCTGGGATAAAAATAAAAGAAAAGAAGGTCTTAGGGCGGTTCTTTATTTCTGCACATTAAAACTGGAGCCTGAGATTTACTGAGACCCCTTCCCGTCACCCCCACTGAAGGAAACCTTCAAATAAAGATGTCTCCAGCCAAAATGACCATTATTATCCACAAGCAGGCACATATATATATACACACACATATGTATATATAAATGCATATATACACATGCACACATACCTATATATAAACCCCAAATCTGTTTGTGCCTATTCCTGCTAATGCTAAGGGTACATTCCTCCCCATTACAACAGCATTTGCACATTTATAGGAGGAATAAAGAAGGAAAAAAAAAAAATGCATGATACATGCGGAGGAGCCTTTCCCCTGCCATCCAGAGAAAGAAGAACTAAAAGGATTATAAAAGTTCAGATTAAAATGATATAAAATCTAGCATTTGGCTCCAACACTAGTGCCTTGGTCCTCTGTAGCTAATCTGTATGCACTCTGTGACCTCCTCGCAGCGAACCCTGCTAAATATATTATTCCCACGGGGGCTTTCACTGCTGCTTGGTGTCAGAAATCAATATGTATGAGGCGCGTGGATGGGAATTTCTAATAGATCTGCCTGGCCCTGTGCTGCTTTTCAATATCTGCCTTGGACTATTAGTGCCGGCTCGGTGCCTGTGAAATAACCGAGATAATCTTTTAAGGTGCACTGTTAAGGTGGAACCTAAATGTTGCCATTTCAATTAAAACAAAAAATATATATATATTCATAAATCAGTCAGCACTGTGCGTAACCTTGTGTGTAGCCCGATTATAAACAATGATGGGGATTAAAGTATTAGGGCGAGTATGCTAATGTCTAGATTTCTGAGGAAGAGCTTTAGTTTCTTTCTTACTTTTTTATTAACGGAAAATTGCATAGATTCACGGGAGGAGGGGGGAGGAATTAAAAGTGGAGGGAATGAGGGATGGCACATTGTCTGTGCAGTCGCCTCCATGCCGGCGGAGCCGTGGAGGTGAAAGAGCGAGATCGCTGTACTACTGCAGATAATGCACCCATTTTACCTAAGCGACACCAGACTGCGGCTCTGCAATGCTCTCCATTTTAGACTGGTTTGTGCACAGTGGAATTATTGCCCAAGTGATCCTGAGTGGGTTTTTTGGGCGGTTGTTGGGTTTCTTCGATGATGGGGGGGAGCCTTTTTCAGTTATTGCATTCTTGCCCCCGGCTGTGGTTTCCGCTGACTCTTTCGAGGGTGCTGGACGTGGGCAGGAGGGCGCGGGGTGATGGGTACCCCCGCAGCCCCACAGCAGGGCAGGGTGTCCCCCCCATGCAGGCGGGCAGCAGAGCGAGGTTCAGGTCTGGGAGCCGGCTGAGGGGAAGGCTGCGTCCTGCTCTTTCAGTCTCCTTCTCACTCTTTGTTTTCAGTTGAATGCACAGAGGAAGCTGTCTCAGCTCAGTGCACAGAGGTGCGGCTATAAAAGCAATAACTTGCTAAAGGACCTCTCGCTCTCCCTTTTTAATTCTTTTTATTAGGGGAAAGGTAATCACTAATCCATGCATCCGCTCCCCCAGCTTTACAGGCGGCCAGGCTGAGTTCAGCCCTGTGCTGGAGATGACAAGTGGAGAGTCACCACCCCAGAGGATCCGTTTTAGTCATGTTTAGCTCCGCTGCCCTTGTGAGGTTGTCACCCTACCAGAGGTTGAAGAAATGGCACACAGCCCTGGAATTTTTCTTCCTCCCTCTCTCCTCCTTGCACACTTCACTTAGCATGGCCCAATCCACCTGACAACTCTCCAAAGGGCCCTAGACTGCTTGTCTGGCCTGAGCTGGAGGCAGCAGGGGGCAGGGCAGCAGCCCACCCTTAAGGATGTGGGTCTGGGGAGAAGCATAGGGAGATACCTCTAACCTAGGAGTGCTCACACTGTATCAGGCCTGCCCAACAGGATAAAAGCAAAAGGCGCCAAAAGGTTTTACACATTCGAATTTCACGGCAGCCCCTTGAAATGAGAGGAAGGCGGAATGGGATCCGTTTCATTCTGTTTTACATAATAACTGTGCTTTTCTCCACAGGTGCCATGACCCTGCAGGATGTAGCCCTGCTCCCAGAAACAGAAACCCATCAGTGTTTCCTGAGAAATAAGAACATGGCTTTTCAGACACCTCTCCATGTCTGCTTCAGCTTCTGGTTAAGCATTAGCGTGGTACACAGACATAAAGTAAAAAAAAAAAAAAATACTCAGGGTGGTTTTTGGAGCTTATTTTTTGTTTGTTTTCTTTTCTTATGCTCAGCCATAAATAAGCCACAAATCTCTCTAGTCCCTGAATATACTTCTGCCCCATGCACTGTATATAAATAGATCAGAGCAGTAAAGCTCGATTCTAGATTTTAAAATCCACCAGCAAAGATTGTGGGTATTTACATCCAGGGAGTGGCTTTCTAGTAGCTCCTCTGGAAAACACGGCCAGACAGGGACGTGGCACATCAACTCTGCTGCCTAAGGTCCTGGTCCAGCATGGAGGCAACACGGCTGACAGCCATGGGAACTAAATTCCAGGTGTGTAGTTTGGATTAACTATCCTTTGCATCTGGGAAAACGCAAACATTTATAAAGGGCTCCACCATCACCGGTGGTTTGATCCCAGATGCCAAGATCCAGCTCACTCTCTGCCTCAGTATTTATAATACAAACACTTCTAATCTAAGGAATGCAATTCCCAACAGTTTAACAGGGCTGAAGTTCCCTTTCCGCCTCCCCTTTCCCAGCCCCTCAGTTAGGTAGGTTTATGTGAAAACAAACAACCTATGCGTTTTCTGCATCTCCAAGGAGGTGTAATGGTGCGAAGTGCTGGTTATGTGTGTTTACTGATGGGAAAAGAGGAGCAGAGTGGGTCTTTGTAAACTGCAGGTTTGGTTTTTCCATGAATGCTGAAAAAGAGCAGCTTTCAGCAGCACAGGCAGGGCTGGAGAAGGAAAGGGTAGGGGAAGGGCTTGCATGCATGCCACAGCTTTGCCGAGTGGCCATGGTGTTGCCAGCAGCACCAGAACCTAACCCTGATGCCCCAGATGGGGCAGGTGTCAGGTTGTAGCCCAGAAAAATTCCCCTCCCTGGTGTAGAAATCTCTCACTTTTGTTTTCTCTATTTAGATCTATTTAGTCTCCTGTCTTTATGTTCATGGCAGCAGAGTAGGCCACGGGAGTCCCTTACAGTCCACAGCTGATGGTCACTTTTAGTTTGCACTGTTTTAGTCTATGCTGACCACCAGAGCTCAGCTACAGACCCGAGTCTGTATTTAAACACAAGGATTCCTTTAATCCATTTTAAAAATCCACACTCACACCTAAGCTTGAGAGAGGTTGCACACCTCCAGTTCTCAAAGAGGCCTCCAAAGCAGCAAAAATCCATGTGGGGCTCCACCAAGCCAGCGAGTGACACATGAAGCACCCCTTGGTCTTCTGAGTAACTCTCCGGTGTAAAATATCATCAACATGCAAAATCACGTGTGCACGTATCAAAGCAGCACGTGAGCCATTACTGACACAATCACTTGGGCTCTTAGGGGGAGCAGCCTGCAGAAGGTGGACCAGCTGCTCCTCACGCTTGCCACTGTCCCATGCCATGTTCACGCCATTGCAGCACCTGGACAAACGCCCGCCGAGGCAGAGCGCTGCTTTCTCTGACCTTTTGCCATGACCTCTGCCTTGCTGCCTCACAGCCCACATTTGCAAAGATGGGATTTGACAAGAAGTGTCACGTCCCTTCCATCCTAAAGGCAAATAAATGTCCCTTTCGATCATGGCTGTCACACGCCGCTCATGGCTGAGTGACACCTCAGCCCAGCAAATTACTCCTACCCTAGTTGCTGCCAGCATTGGAAATGCACTTGATTTGAAGACACTCCTGAATAAAGGCAGAACCAGAAGCAAACCCAGACTACAGGTGCACCCTGCAATACTCACCTGCAATGTAGATACCATCAGCACCCAAATAAACCACTTTTGCAGTAAGCATGACCTTTTCGAAGGTGGGCATTCCACAGCCACGCTGTTAAGGGAAACATAGTTAAATCAACTCAGTAGAAACCAGCTGGTGGCTGTAAGGGAAGTCACACTGGCGCAGGCAGATCAGCCCACTTGTGCTCTCTCTCCACACAGGTTGATTGTTCGACACTGGGAGTGGCTTATGGCCCCTTCCACTGCACAGGGGGCACAGGCACTGCTGCCAGCAGCTCAGCTGGCAACCACAGCAGCCAGTGCCCAAGGGTCTGGGAAGGGAGCAGGAGAGGCGTGCCGGTCTGTGGCAGTGACCTGTGCAAAGACAGCAATACCTGTTTGGATCATGATCTGGAAACGAAGCTGGAAGTCAAGCCCGTGTTGCCGAAGAGGTATCAGCATAGGAGGCAGCCACCACCCAGAGCAGCCCCTGTTTATTGTGGCACAGCTTTGGGCTTTCCTTGCATGTCCTGGAAAAAAGCTGCCACTGCCTGGTGGATGTTGAGGTCCTATTTCCCACCCTTTTCCAGGGAGTCCCCACCACACCACTTGAACTCCATTGCAGCTCCCTGAATTCCTCCTCTGGTGCCCTACCTAGGAGCTGCCGAAATCTCGGTGGGCCAAGTAAGAGCCAAAGTAAAAACAGGCTTAAAACGTGGTTGTGACACGTGTCCATTAGAGTATGAATGAAGCAAAAATGTCATCCAGATCTGAAACAGAGAGCCCAGAGCAGCACCAGATAGTGCAGAGCCTTGGGGTCAGCGCAGGTATCGTGTCACACCACATCTCTCCTGTACCAGGCCTATGGCTGGAGCAGGGTGTCCCTGCAGGGCATTTCCTGGAAATGTGGCCATATGCCTCACACCACCAGACTCCTCAGACACTGGGAAGGGCTATGGAGGAGCAAGTTTCTCTCTTGAGGGGCCAGGAGAGGCAGATGCTCTGATGCAGGATGGGACGAGAGCCCAGCAGGGCCAGGAGCCCAGGAGCACCAACAGGGTCATGGCCATGCTTGCTTCCTCTGTACGCACCCAGACAGCACCTGTTGGGCTTTTTCCCTCTATTTCCTCTCCTTGCAGTGCTTCCACCTTCCTCCAGTGAATGGGTGGGGGACTGACTGACAGCACATCTCCCAGCACAGCAAGTGATGCATGCATTTGATAAGGGCAGCTCTCAGGGGCATTTCTAATACCTGGCTACCCCTCCAGAGCTGTGGCACCTTTATTTGTGGGGGAGCATGTCTTAAGCAGTGTTCAGCACTCCTTCTCTGGCTAAAACACCCTCACGAAAACCTCTCCATCCCTGCCACAGCTCTGCTTACTACCCTGGCAGCGCTGGCAATCCTGACCCCAACCTGGGTTTCCCACTAGAAACCTCCTGAGAGCAGCTCCTCCCAAGGCAGAACTCGCCAGGGGCTGGGGCTGGGCTCCCCCTGCTCCTGGGCCTCTCGGGAGGCAAAGCAATTCATCTCAGCCCTTCTCGGCAAATTACTCCTGTGACCACACAACGCGAGCTGGCCATTCAGGCTGAACCCTGGCTGCGCATTATCCAGACGGCGAATCCCGCTGAGCCTGGCAGCTCAGCCCCGCTCCCGCAGCTCGCCCTGCCTCCCAGAAGGCAGCTCCCAAGAACTGCTACTGTGGCAAAGGCAAAACTCCATCCAGTGGAAAGCCGGAAAAATTTTACATCTCCCAACTCCCCCCAAAAATTATGAGCACAGGTGCTGCCACACTTGCACTTACTCCCAGCTGCTCCAGCTGCTAGCTGGAGGTGCCAGCTGAAATATCCCAGGAACGGGCTTTCTGCATTGCTACAATATTGGTGCATGGGTTTCCAGGGAGAGTGAGGACAGACCTCATGGAATTGCTCAGCTGCACTAATCAAGGTCTGTCTTCCCTCTTTTTCTCCCCATAAGGAAATGGGGGTTACAGAGACATTCAGTGGCAAGGGCAGGAAGGGAAGGGGAAGGAGGGAAGAGAAAGAGGAGGAGTGGGAACACTGCCAAATTGCACAGCATATCTTTAAAGAAGTAAAAAGTAGAGTTAGACTAACAAACCTAATCTCCAGCCCAGCACTGCCTGTGAACACTCACGTGTCCACAGAGACGAGAGGCAAATGCAAATGCTCTGGAACATGGAGGCACCGATGTGTCCAACAGCTGAGATGGTCTCTGGGCTGTGCCTGCTGTGCTCGGGCTGGCTGGACACAGGCGCAGAGGCCGCTGCAGGCACACCTGCAATCGTGTGTAGCACACTTCCACCCCTGCTTCTCTGCCTGGTGTCATCCCTGGCCCCAAGCTCCAGGAGCAGAGAAGCCCCATCTGTACAGACCAGGACACCCCAGCATAGCAGCAACTGCCCTTCCCAGGCAAGCCAGGAGCCAGCCAGCTGCATGAGGTAAGGCAGTCCTCCTTGGCATGTTTCAGACAAAAGGGGCAGTTTCTCCTTTTATCCCCATGGGCTGCACCAGGGGTGCTCAGCTCCTGTGGTTACCTCGGGCGAAAGCAAGATTACCAACACAGCAGCTCTTTCCCTGCCTCCTCCCCAGTTCCTGGAAGAAGTTTTGGGCAACCCAGTTAGGACACAGCCTTGAGCAGCTTGCTACTGTTCTCCATGGCTATTGGCAGCTCTGGTACCCGGCTCAGCTGTGATCTATGGGAATATAGCAGTGGTGGCATTAGGCACAGGCATGTCCCTGGTTGGCTCAGATGGGGAATGGATTTGCTCCCTCAGACAGTCCTCGCTCGCAAAAGTGGCAAACACACAAGTGGTAAAAAACGTGTTCAAGGCAATGGCGTTGCAAAAATGGAATTCAGAAGACAAACTCCGTGTTCTGGGCTAAAAAGAACCAAACAAAAAGCATTTGCCAGTGCAAGTTTCCCATTCCCATTTCCCTGCAGATGAAGTCTGCCTCCCCACTCATTTGCAGGCAGAAGCAGGGGAAAGCAAGCAGCACTCTGCATTTAGAGTAATCTAAGAAAAATGCCAACCTGCCACAGCCAGACAAGATTGCTTTTGCACGGCTCTGGATTCCAGACTGCGCCATTTCCATGCTTAGAGCCCGAAGGACCACTGAGGCTTGGCACAGCTCAGTGCACCCACTGCAGCAAGCGGAGCTGCTCATTCTGCAGCAACAGCCAAACGCGGCATCCCCAGGTGCCGAAAGCCACGAGTTTTGTTTCCTGCATCTACAGAGGGGCAAGAGCAGATGCCAATACCACAGGTGTGGCAATGGCAGCAGAAGGCACTTGGCTCCTCAAAAAATAATGTGGAGAAAGAGCAAGGAAAAAAATTCTCCCTTTAGCTGAACAGTCACCAGGAACTCCAACGCCCACTTTGTTTAAGGGGAAGATATTTGAAGGAGCAGCAACAACCCACAGGAGGAAGAACTACGGTGTTGTACATCCCACATCTTGTGCACATTGCTGCCAAATCGGTGGGAAGGTGACACATCGCAGGGAGAACAACAACTTTAAAATAATAATTAATGAATTATTACTGACAGTTGGAAAAAAAATCCCAGTCGCTTATACAAATGAACGTTGGCTTCTGCAGTTTCTAGCGATAATAAATATTTAAACACCTCCCTTGTTTTAACATAAAGCAGGAGAGAAATGCAGCAGCCACGGTGGGAGCGGCGAAGTGTCAGAACAGCAGCGTAGAGCGTCGGATCAAAACACAGTCAAGGTTTGCACCCCATCAGCAGGGAGCAGCCATGGCACTCCCCGGAATGGCACTGCCAGGGCATCACCATCACTCCCAGCACGCTCCTATTAGCAACCACCCCAGATATAACCTGCCTCTGTGCTCAGCACACCAGGGCAGGAAGGTGACAAACTGGGTTGCTGGTTCTTTTCAGAGCAGCCAGAGACTGAAACTGTAGCCCTCACAGTGAATGTGCCAGGAGAGCATCTCTTCTACCTGGTCCCCGGGGCAAAATTTGGCAGCTCTGGGAAGCGTTTTGGCTGGGGCTGGCACAGCCATCCGCTTTCCTTGCCCACCTTTTCCTTGCCCTCAGACAAGTGGTATTTTGTGCTAAGGGGATGCCCACCCAAAAAGCCCCGACCCACCCCGGCTGCTTCCAGCCTTGCTGGTAGAGAACCAGACTGAGTCTCCCCATGCAGCACGGCTGAATTAATGCCCTTCTCACTCCCTCCTTTACTCCTAGCAAAGCTGGTGGCAACATCTGCAGTTCACATCACCTAAAGTGCCTATTACAAGGTCCCATCTTTGGTGGTTCACAGCTTCTCTCAGACCTTTAATCCTGCTGGCTGAAACCTTTCAGGCAAGGCATCTGCCTCCAGCTCAGTGCCTGCCTTGAGCTCAGCGTGCTTTCAACTTCCTAGCAAAACCAACTCAGCTGTTTCCAAGAAAATAATTAGGGAAAAAATAGCTAAGACCTGTCTTTCTTTAACCTCTTTTCCAGAACGCTAACTGTGGCCAGAGAAAGTTTAGGACATGCCAGTGATGGATCAAGCACGTCTTAGTCTCTGCCCCTTAGAATTCCCCCTAGATTTTCTCAGCACCAGCATTTCAGGGCACACATTCACTGCTATCATTGCAATCTGCATCAGCTTCCTGACCCTGCCACGCTGGGGATGTAAAAAGTTCATCGACTGCTTCAGCCCAGTGTCTGCCACCATTTCCCCATGGAATCCAGTGGCTCAAGCAGAAGAGCGGCAGCCCCCACACTTGCTGGGGCACCACTCCACACACCAAGCACCCACCTACCTTGCTGGTGCTCCAGCCTCCAGGAGCTCAGGCCTCTGTGCAGTTGTAGCCCCACCACCTTCCCAGGACACAAAGAATGGAGCTGGGGACTGTTGGCAGGAGCCACAGCATATGCTGCATCTGCCTTCCTCTAGGGAAGAGAGGAGTTAAAGGAAGGAAATACAGGGGAAAGGGAAACAAAAATGAGAAAGAAAGAGTGAGCAAATGAGCTTTTTCCACTGCCTGGCTGGGGGAGCGGCAGTTTTCCAGTTTTCTCTGGCTGCTGCAATTCTAGCTTATGTTATTGAACATATGCTGGGTCACAACAGGAAAAAAAACCCCATCAGCTAATAATCCTGCTTGTGCTTCATCTCTGTGGTGAGACTGCATCAGGTTCATCCCCCTCTTGTAAAAGTCCCACTTTCCAGCAGAACTAGGAAAGGCAGGGGCCAGAGCAGTGATGCCCAAAGATCCCTGTCTACGACAGCTGTGCCACTGGCAGGGGCAGTGTACACGGAGGCGGGGTCCTGTCCAGTCCAGCCGTGCCATTCTGTGATACTTGATCTCACTGCTTGCATTCAAGGCCTGAAAGCTGACAAAACATGAGCCCTCCTTCTGCTCTTAAATTCCCATTTGCTCTTGGTGAGATTAAGATTACCTGTGTGACCTGGGCCTCCAGTGGACTGAAAAATACAATTTTTATGCATAACGTTTGTGACACACTTCAGATGAACATATGGAAAGGACGATCACTTCTTTACATCAGAGGACTGCATGTAGTTGTGTGCAGGCATCCGGCCAACCTATTTTAGCTTTGCTGCCTCCCCCTGCAGAAAGTGCCATTCCATCCCAATGGCCTCCTTGCAGAGACCACGTAAAGGGTTATCAATTACTGCCAGCTTCCTCCTCTACTGAGATGCCTTAAACACCTATGACATGAGAACTCATGTTCTTCCTGTTTACTACACTTGGTATTTCCAAGCCGCTCGAGTTTGGACTAACCACCTAAAAAAGAAAATACTGCACCACCTGCAGAGTCATTTCTGACCAGACACTTGCCAGGCACGGCAGGTCAGGGAGCGTCAGACCCCAGGAGCGTGAGAAGATGCTGGCCCTGGACCTCTGTCTGCTGAGGGGTCGCCTGCCCGCGTGCTCCAGCTGTGCCCGCGCTGACACACAGCCTGCAGTGAGCATCACCCGGCCGCAGCCAGTGAGCCGCACTGGAGGCAAATGCTCTGCTTAATTGGTCTCAGCTGGAAGCTGCCCCGTGCATGTCAGCGTGTTTAAGAAAGCGGGTCTACAGGAGACAAGACACCAGAGTAAGCAATTAAAGAAAAAAAACCCGATTTCCCTTCCCCCTCTTTCCCAGCCCTAAGCCCTGGAAGTTTGTTTTATTTTTAAGAAGGAGTGTTTCTCACTGTTAATGAAATCAGTTTGAGAATAAGGTTTTGCTATTGGTATTTCCAAGCCTAGTAGTGACAGCATTTGTGGAGATAGATACAGAGACCTTGTTAAACCAATCAAGGCTTGCACCTTTATTTCTTCTTTTTTGTTGTGGGTTTTTTCCTTAAAAAGAGGAAAGAAGTGACACCAGAAAACCCTTCGTCCAGGTCAAATCCAAGTTTATTAGCCTGTAAAAGTCTGTTTCCACACAGATCATAAGAAATGAATGAATGTTTATGGAGCGTAGCATAAAAATATATGGAGTCAGCGATAGGTTGGAGTTTATGATTGCTCACAAAAATTAATCAGCAGATCACATGGCATTGCATCAGAAAGGCAAATCAGTCCTAGGAACGCAAACAATCAGGATAAAAAGGCAAAACAAGTAAGAGCAGAGTATCAGAAAGCAATAATTAGTTCACAGTTCCTAATGTGGGTGACAAATTTTGCTAGATCAGGTTATTTACTCACTAATTCTCCAAAAACAGATTGAAAGCCAGTTGTAATAATTTTGCATTAAACTCGGTCAACATATCGGCTGCTCGAATTCACTATCAGTCTCTAGGTACGACCATTAAAATGTAGGCACATAAGAGACTAGGTATACTCAATAGCCCAGCTCCTTCTCCTACAGCCTGGTGGCCACTGACACAGCTAGAAGTCAAAAGCTAATGCGAGACATGTGGGTCTCACGAGAGATGTTCTAGTCGCTGTCTGGACACGTAAAAACCTTCTCTCTTCTTAAGAACCTCCAGCATGCTATGGCTTCCTCGAATCTGGGGAGGTTCACCTCTTTGCTGGGCACACCAAACCTGACCCCCACATGGGAAGGGGTGTTGGACACCTGGCCATAAACTTGTGTGTGTCACACGCACCAGGGAGAGGGCAGTGGGAACATCCCCCACTGGGTCCTGTTTGCTTTAGTGTTGATATTCTGTAGGGTTGTGTCCAACTGCCAAGCTGATGTATGCACTTTGCTCGCAAGCGACATCCAATGCAGAGAAGACCCCTGTTAGGAGCTTTGGGCAAGCACCAGGAGTTTCTGACCTAGACTAACTCTTCTCCCTCTTCCCAAAGAAAAATGTCTAGCCAAAAAGAGATGTATTTCTTCTAATGCTTTGGCCTTTCCTGCAGAAGTGCAGAGGGTTAGTGTTATTAACTCCATAAAGAGGGCAGACTTGAAGGAGCAAGGAAAGAAAGGTGCTTTCTTTCCAAATACAAGATGCTTATACACATCATAAACCAAGCTAGGGAGAACTGCACTGAGTAATTAATCCAGGCTCTGGCTGACATCATGACACCTGCAGATCTTTTTACTGGAATTCTGCTGGACTTTTTCCTATCAAAGATCCTTGACTCTGCAAGTCAAGGCCCTATACAGGCCAATGAACCCACAATCACAGCATCTTCTGCTATAGGGAAGTCATATTAGACTAAGAAGTATCTTCAGAGCTGCTTGGGAAATTAAGGCTAAATTCTAAAACCTGATTTTCAGGAATGGGCGGTAGCATGACAAACTCTTCCTGCTTATTACATTAATAATAATGTGACAATCCTTTAATATCATCTGAGAACTCAGAAGAGCAGTGAAAACCTTCCAGAACATCACAGCTTCTTTTAAGCAATCTAGATCCTTGTCTTGCAAGAATAACATTTTGCCACCTGCATTTCCTTCATTCTGCCTTCTTGGGCAAAACTGCTCTACTGAAGCACCCAGTGACCCAGCCGAGCGTGTTCACCCTGAAAACCAAAACAGCAAACCGAGACAAACCTAGAGTGGAGCAGATCCTGACATCTTTGCTGATGCAGCACTTCGTCTTTCTTCCCTCAGATAGTTCCAGTGGTATAAAACATCATTGCATGTTCTGCAGTTTTTACTGAGAAGAAGAATTTCTTTCCTTTATAGATTTTGGGGCCATCTATCCATGCTCAGTACACACTGGTGACTGAGTAGATCCTCGCAGTGAGGTAAGATCAAACATAACTAAGCCACCTATGTAATATCCTCCAATTCCACGAGCAATCTGGTAAAGCCCATGGGAACGTGGGGAGGACTGGAGCCTCCCAGAAGGCACACTGCCCTGCCTCACTAGACGGTTTGTAATTTCAGACTGGTTCCTTGGAAATATATAAGAGAGCACTGACATGGCTAGTGGCAAAACCAAACTGAGTCCAACACAGCCTAGAAGAATTGAGTTTCCACACAAAAGTGTATTTTCCTTCCTTTAATAGGCTCAGTAATAAGTATGTCAGTTTTGGCTTTGAAGAATTACCTGCTTCTCGTATGGGTTTTTATTTTTAGTTGCTTGGTTCTGTTGCTTGTTTTCTTTTTTTAATTGAAAAATGAAAGCTATAAAATAACTAGAAGTAGTTTTAAACTGCAAGGTTCATATCTGGGGCGAGTATTTCTTCGGAGCTGAGGGACGTTTTTCATTCAGACTAGTATAAAACAATACTTGAGGGGAAAAAATGTTGAAAGAGAAAGCATTAAAAGAATAGGAACTCAGAGACCTCTTCCTGCTTCCAAATCGACCGTCTCATGAAATGAGTGTATTTCCTCCCTGTGAATTCTATATTTAATCCAGAGAGATCACTGACTATGCCTGAGCAACCTGGCAGCCCTTTTCCTCCTCTTCAAACAGACCTCAAGATTCACTCTTGTCTAATGAGCGGTCTGCGTCTCCCAAGAACATATATCCTTATGGATTTCGATGAGAGCAGACAGGATCAGTGGAAAACCCACTTCTGTTCCTTTTTCTTTTGTTGCTTTCTTTAAAAAACAAAAGGATACACCAAGGCTCCCCCTGGAAAATCAGCTGGCATTGAAGGCATCTCACAAACTAAAGGACCTACCTCGTTTTTCAAACTCATTCAAAATTCAGTTTTGGCACCTAAGAGCAGACTTCCTGTTGATTAAAGGAATTTTCGCAGAAAAATGACATTCCAAATTTCACCAAAATCAGATGATGTGCTGCCAGCACTGTCACGAACTTTCCCACCTATGTGAAGTTGCTTCAATGCCGGCAAGTAGTATGAGGAAACAAAATGTCAAGAAGAAAACATTTCCTTAGCTATGCAGAGTTTTTGAGACGGGTAGAGAGCTGAACTTTGAACTCAGAAGCAGTAAAACAAAAAGGAAGATAATGTTGTCATTCTCTCACAAACCACGTTTGTAATTCCAAATACTCCAACAGCAACAGGATGATCTGTCCTCAGGACTATTGTTTGTTGCCAGAGCTACAGATGAAATTTCACCTTTGCATGCTTCTCCCTACAAAGCTAACTGCTAATTTACCACACCACCCTCACTAGTCCACTCTTTTTATACAACACAGGCCTGCATTAATGGGTTTAAGGCTGTTCTGTAATCAGTCTTGCTCCTACTTCACTAACCTTTCATAGCCTCAAAATCTCAAAGTTACATTCCTAGCCGAAAAAGGCAGTATTTTTTCTGCTATTTTAAAAAGCCCAGAGTACAATGCTGTACATTTATACAACTTATGGGGTTTCCATCAACTGCCAATTGAGAAGGAATAAGCTCTGTGGCTACTGTACCATCACTTCATAAGCATTCATTCCCATACGCAAGACTGAGGTCAGCATTTGGACCTTCTCGCTCATTTTGAGGGTTCTTTTGTAAAAGAGGTTTTCTTTGTTTAAGATCCCACAAACAGGACCTGCTTATGGAAAAAGAGAGATATTTTGAATACTAAAGTCCTTTATTCAACAACACAGAAATATCACAAAAACAACTTTACTGGGCAAATTGAATGTTTTTATACAGTTTTGTACATGCCCCATAAGTGATTATTTTTTCATAAATACACTGTTTTCCAAAACTGTTTTTTTTCCATAATTGCACAAGCATACATACACCTTACACAAATATCTATTAGAAAATTTAATAGATAACTGCACAGTTCAGAAATAGGAGAACACTGTGAAAGGAGTACATTTCTGTGGCCCATGTTTCTGAAAATACCCTCCTAGTTCCCTGCAACTGTGAAAATGGAGTACTTTCTAACATAGGAGCTGTCTTTTGTTCACTAAGAATACAGTAGAGCTCAGCGTGAAACTGCCAAATTTAATAAAAACAAAATCTGAAACATTTAGCTGTTACATGAGAACCCACTGTTTGATATCACTATGCATCTAACCATGATCAAAGACCCACTACTGCTTTTTGCTGAATGCATTCGACCCTGAATGGTATGTTCATTTAACTACTTTCTTTCTTCATTATTTGATTACAGATATAGCCCATTTAAAGACTTCACATTCTTCCATATTAATTGTAGGACTTACATACCAGGGGGTCTGTACAAAAGGGAGTATTTTCCCTCATAGGGAGGGTCTGTTATTAATTGACAGAATGGGTACATGTGCCTCCCTTTCAAGCTTACCATTTTTCATAAGTTTATCTGGGGTATGCCAAAAATGCTTCCACTAGGCTTAGCACTCACACCTTGAAGACAGAAAGAGTTCTTCTTTTTTTTTTTTTTTTGCCCACGCCCTTTTTTTTTTTTTTTTACTTTTCACTGTGAGAATGAAGAACGGAGAAGAATACAAATTTTCACACTGGAAAAAAAGTATAGGACCCTGTGAAAAGCACAAATTTGGTAATTAAAACTTGACAATAATTCGACTGACAAATATGTATATAAATGGGGAGGGGTGGGGAGGGCAGTGGGGAGAGACAGGCCAGAAAATGGATTTCCTTCTTCAAACATCACTAATTAAAATGCTCTATGCACACTACATCATATAAATACTGTTTCAGCAGAATCTAAAAACCTGATGGTGCAAAAGAACAACATCTGAAACAAAACCCATATGGGTAAATCAAAGAAAAATCACCTTTCGTTCATTTTCAATAATTAACAGGTATGCTCGTTTGTGTGTTTAACAATTTTGAATTGACATGTAAAACACCACAATTACAATATACAGATCCATCAGTTCTTTAAAACAAAGCAACAAAACAAAAAAAGGAACCACAACAAGACATGCAACATTAGGGTATTAGACAGTAAGTACATTGCTATGAGTATCTTTGTACACCTAATGTAGCCTGAACTTAACTTTGCCTCTGCTTCTGTAAGAGCAATGAGAGTTTCCCAAAGAGCAAGGCAAGCTTATCAGCCAGATGTGCAAATAAGGCTTCAGTTTTTAAATCAATGAGCATTTTGGTAGAGAAGACCTTGC
This sequence comes from Mystacornis crossleyi, assembly GCA_013400655.1. NCBI lineage: Eukaryota > Metazoa > Chordata > Aves > Passeriformes > Timaliidae > Mystacornis > Mystacornis crossleyi. The sequence goes on along the minus strand of VYZQ01027074.1, from coordinate 18,573 downwards.
ACAGCTCCTATTGGTCTAGTGATCAGTAACAGAGGCCCTTAACCAAAAAGTCTCCAACACGAAAAAAATCCATACACGGCTGCCATACAAACGACACAAAGCTCATTGAATGGGCATTGGATGAGTATTCAACTGAGGATCTCTTACAAACTGTAAGAGGGCACCACAATAGAAGCATTTTAAGTGTGACCTTCCACCTCTGAAGCCATGTATGTGACGTCATGCGACGCAAGGACACAGACACATGCACTGACCCTAAGTTGAGGATGCAGGTGTAAGCCCAGCCCAACCGTGCCCCCCCGCCAGCTGCCCTGGGTCACCCACACTCTGCCCAGTCCTGCTGACACACACATGTGACCTCAGGAGGTTTCTCTTCCTCCATCCCTTGGTCTTCACTTTCTGGGCTGTTCCCAACACCTACTAGCCCTGGGGGCTCCCTCACTTGCCAAAGCTGGCATCTTCCCCACTTGCACAGGTCCCACACTGTAGCATTCCCAACCCATCCCTTATGCTTCGCCAAGTAAGTGTGACCAGGGGCCAAAGACTGAAGGACTTAGCAAAAACTGGAGAAAGTGCTGAAACAGTAGGAGATTTGCATGTGCTGTGCAACATTAACTGGTTATTCCCATGCCCAGCACCTTGTCTGTGAAACTCCTGGTAGAAGTCTTATCTTGTACAAAATTATAAATCTATCAAATACATGGCACAACAGCATTCACCTACTTTGATGGCATGGCCTTCTCACTCAGGAGTGGTATGACAAAGCCAAGCAATAAAAAGTGATGATCAACTGATAATAAATATCCCTCAGTAAAGAATCCTCCATATTTTTTACAGCATGTCAGCTATATCCCTCTGTGTGCTGCCTTTCCACGGCGTAGACATTTCTTCAATGAAGCTAGAACAGGAAAAAGAATGGCAAAGCATTTTTGTGAGGGCCTAAGGGACCAGTCATTCAGCAAAGCTGACATCAGTGGACCAAGAAACATGTGGGGAGAAGTGGTCTTTTTTAAAAATCATTAAAAAAAAAAAATCATTTTTGTATCGCAAAAATATCCAGGCTCTCAAATGAGCACAAGTGCAAGTGAGACCCAAACCAGTCCAACTGTCAAAACTGACTTAACTGTGAAGAGCTCCACCTGAACCAAAAATATGGCATTCCACTTTATAAAATATTTACTCCAGTGACTGAAAATGTTATATAAGATCTCGTAGGTGAAGGGTAATTAAGCTGAGTCATCATTTTTCCTAAGGTCTCATCCTCTATTTTGCATCCTAGAACAACCTTTATTTAGACGACTGGTTTTGCACATACGCCTATGCTGGGCACTCCAGCTCAGAGCACAGTGAAAAACGAGTCAGCCACCAGACAGCATTTTTGGAGAGATACCCCTCTGTAAAGCTCCTTTGGAAGCAATGCAAGTGCACAAACCACTATTCTAATATAGTGCTTGAAAGATTAATTTTAAGTGTTACGTCTTCCTCTCTCACAACACCACAACGGAAGATAATTGCTAGATGTGTCACAATCTTTTTATCTTGGAAAACTTGGCATCAAGTCTCTATGGAAGGATGCATGGTAAAACAGCGCTGCTGTTGCTGCTGCTGCTAAACAACTAGCAAAATAACAGTTAAAGCTAGAATTTATTGCTCCGGATTTAATTCGCAGAACCACACTGTTGTGTACAAACTGTTTTATCTCCATTGATGCTCAGACATGATTGTCTCCTTGTGTCTAAACACACAAAATACAAGCGGCTATCTGTACAGTTTACAGTACTGAAACACATATATTTGAAAATGAAGTATAGATATGTTACTTTTCAAAGATACATGACTTTATAGCAGGGGTTTACCCAAACTTTTTTTTTTACAGCCACTTTAAAAATAGACAACAACTTCACTAGTATAGCTAAGTTACATCAAAGAAAGAATCGGTGTACTGAATGTGAAGAAGCTGGCCAATTCCCCAGGCTCCCAGATTTTTGTCTTTTGCTTTTGAGGAAACCCCTATACATAAATGAAAATAGTATCTGAGTATATTCTTCAATGGTGGACTAAGCAGTTTCTTAAAACAAGACTTTAGCTTGCCATTCACTTCGGACTGCCTCGAAAATAAGATACACTACTGCTTAAAAGAACCATCGGAATGCTTCAGCGCTGGGAACAGGTGTTCTCTAAAAAAAAAGCAAGAAAACAAGTTAAGCTTTCTTTCGTGGCATTGGCATACTCGAGTTCTAGTTGTACTTTTCCTTTACATTTTAGGCATACTTTCAGTTATCTAGGAACAACATGATGCCTCCCACTGCTTGACAATTAACAGAAACATCCTTCTCCAAACACACACGCAATACATCATAACTCAGCGTGTAACACACCTAACACGCTGTCTTCTCCTTAGTTCGTTAACAAGGTAGTCGTGAAAACGTAAACATTGCTAGGAAAAAATATCTGGAAAACAGACAGTGCTTTTTGAATAACCGCAGAGTTGTACAATGGTTTCTCCCTTGCCCCGGCTTACTGGGCACGCAGTTACGGCTTGGTGGGTTTGTGGGTGAAACAGACACTTTGGCAAGACCGTGCTCCTGGCAGAGGAACAGCAAAGGCGCTGCTCTGTCACTCGGAAAGTGTGTTGTGTCTTCAGATACCTTAGGAGGAGAGGTCGGCATTTTCAAACCTCAGGCCAGTCGCCTCGTTCCATGTTTAGGTTGCAATGCAGAAAGAACTTAAAACACACCCAGGACTTCATTCCAGTGAGGGAACCCTACTGACTTGGGGGTGCTGCCCAGAATGCCCCTGTCCTTTCTTTCACACACACACAGGACCTTGGCTTACGCAGAAACAGCCCACCCGCGGAGCTGCAGCCCCGCGCCTTCCCCCACCCGCTGCACCCTGAAAATGATATCCACTTGTATCCATGTGTCTCCACACACATTTGAGTACCAGCAAATTCCCTTCACAGCTTTAAAGTACAACCTACATGAGGGGCTGAGCCTGCAAGGGCTGTGTCATTTCTGTGAGGTACTTCTTGTCCTCAATTTCCTTCAACCCAAAGATGATGAAAGCACCCATGAACCCATGCATCTCAACCCGCATGTCTCCCCTCCAGAACTAGTGACTGCACTGTCCAGGGAGGGGAGAATGAGCCCAAACATGACTCTCTATCAGTCCGTCCCGGCTCACAAGCACTTGTTTCATTAAGAACTATCCACAAAACAGTAGTGTTAGATAAAAAAAAAAAAAATTCTCCTAAAAGCAAAACTCTGGAAATTTGCAAATAAGCACTTGCAACAAAAAAAGTTCTCATAGGTATTGATGGTGCCATATTTAAGTACCATATCTCTTTTTGAAAGAATTCTTTCATTTTTGTTTCAGGGAAGACTTTTTTAATGTTTTCCCAGTTTTTCCGTAAAAATCCAACAAACCATGGACCTTATAGTGTACAACATGCATTGTACTTGGTGTCAGAATATTACTTTCTGAATTCCAGGGAACTTCTCATTAGTAAGGCAAGTATTTTTTGTGGAATAATTAGCCCAGTTTGTGATAATCAGGCTCAAGCAGTACGCAGCTTCGCTTTTTGTAAAAGCCACATGAAAGGGGAGCTGTTATTGTTATGTTTATTGTTTGCACACATGGAAATACCAGAGATCAAAATAATTCTGCTGTATTATCAGAACTCTGACCTGTTGTCAATTCAATATCCACTCCCCCTCTAGAAGTGTTACACTTTAATAAATCATCGGAAAATTAACTTCCAAGGACAATGAGCTGGTGTGTTGAATACAATCACCCTGACTAGTGTGAGTTCTCTTTGTGTCGGTGGTCCAAATATAGGAATTGCTCATATCCATCTTTACCGGTCCTTGTTCTGCCCGTTTACGTGAGGTGAGCATGAGCACAAGTAGTGACAGAGCACAGCAGCCCTCGCACCCAGGTACACTGAGGAGAGCTGACGCAATTGCTAGACCATCCACACTGGTCTGTGTGGGCTGTAAGATGGCTGCTGAGAGCGAGGTATACAGATTTATAATTTATAAAGAGCTTGGCTTCAGAAGAGGCTGGAGTTCGGAATGGCAGGAAACAATCGTACGATTAAATTGACCTCCAAAGAACAGTCAAACATGCAAACATATTAAACTCAATAGGTTGTCTTCACTTGAAAACGAAATGTAATATTTCGCTGTGGGTCCATCTGCCTGAACACAAAACCACAGCTAGACAGAGAGATTTAAAGACATAGTGACTGAGACAGCCTTTATTTATTTTCTTGCCACATCAGGTTGAGTTACTGTCAGACGTTGTCATATCAGCTGGAAGTAAAGGTGTAACGTCTGATTAAAAGGTCATTCAGACCTTTAAATACACAGAGTAGTATTTTTGAAGGGCAAGGCTGTGGTTTAATATGTGTGTTTTTGAAAAACTGCAAGATAAGGAATTTTTGCATCGGTGTCCCAAGTTCTAATTAAAGATATAAATTTACAATTAAATATCCATTGTGCTAACTACCGATTTGGGAATGAATTACTAATCCACCCTTAAACAAAAAAAAGGAAATCTTTTAAAACTGAATAGCTGGATCAAGTTAAATCTAAACCAATATATGCAATGAAATCCACAGATTTCACCACTCCAGGAATCAAGGTTATTTCCAGACAAAGAGAGACCCTTCAGCCCATTCAGAGGTTCAGCACACCAACACACAAGTCTAAGTGCAATGACCATCTATTGCCTAGCTGTATAAATCCAGCAGTCCCAGCTGGGGAATCAAACACTCAGCAAGATTACAGTGCGTTTCTGGATCTCTGTGCTGCCGGTGGGGAATCGTTATCCTGAGTGACAGGAAAGAAAGATCCCCCTGGAAGCCTAGGGAGAGGTGGTGAGGAGCAGAACCACAGTTGATCAGCGTGGTTTTGCTGTAAAAGCCTTCACTGCTCGTGCTGGTGCAAATGCTGACAAATGGCAGGCTTGCTCTCAGGAGGATGCTCAGAAAGCTGCAGCCCTGGCTTCTCCAAGCAGGTAATGCCATAAAGCATGGCACTGGAGAGGATTTATCCCTACACAAACCCGGGATGAAATGTCCTCCACACTTTCAGACTCTCTATTCTGCTCCCTATGTGTCAGCTTTCATTGCAAAAGAAGGAGCTTGAATATCTGAAATTTGAAAATCTAATTATTGCCTGAAAAAATGAGCTTTGTATAGGGAACCAAGCATGCTACCTTTTGGAGGAGGAGGTAAAAAACAAGCAACAGAAACCAACAGAAAATCTCCTCAATTAAGTAGAAATGGAAAAATGATACCTACGTATCTGTACTGGATGCCCCACAGGGAAATGTAAAAGCAGACCCTTACTACAGGCAACACATGAAAACAGCATGCTGGCAGGAGCTGTAAATTCCGCACCAAAGTCTGTTTCAATACCTGTATTTTCACAGCAAAAGTACTCATTAAAGAATGATGCCTCCCACTGCCCTCTGGGGTGACCGACTGACGGAGCAAGGCATGGCATGCCAGACAGTGGGATTTGCTCATCCAAGGCCCCCCTGCTTGCCCAAACCAGCCCAGCCCAGCTCAGCCCTTGGCAAGCTCAAGCCTACCACACCTGCCAGAGAATCTTCTCTCCTTGGCTCTCTGAGTCTCACAGCCACCTGAAAGATGTCATACAGAGACAAGGAATCAGGAAAGCTGGCTGCACCTGCTTGGGATGCTGCTGCTGCTTAGGGTGCAAGAAAAATTCAGAGCTACCTAACCAAGACTCACTGTAAGTCACCTGTATTACTATTTTCTGCAAGGCTAGGGAATCATTTGAGTTGAGGTGAACCACATTCAGAAATAAAATAGAATAATAAAATATATCAGAGCACTACATGATTATGACCTAATACTTTACCAATGTTAAAAGATGTTGCATTATGTAAGAATCCTTTGATGTTTGATCCATGAGCAAAAATCTTGCTCTCCTCGATAAACTCACATGTTGGCTACAGCAAATTATTAGCCAGATGTGGCACTCCTCATTCCTCTTGAGGAGCCCTGGAAACAAACCAGCTCAACAGAGGCCCTTTGAGAAGTATACAGCAACTGAGGTATGTCCAACAAAATCTGGGCTACCTGGTGATCTTTACAGAGACCTACAAAACCACAGAAATAGACAGCGCCTTAACAAATCTCAAATTCAAATGGCAAATTAAACAAAACTGGTGGATTTCCCAAAGCAGCGGGACTAGCTGCTAGGTGCTAGCAACGCAGGGAAAACTGACCTCACCAAGATCTGCAGAGAACCCAACATGAGCTTCTCAAGCTGGAGGACAATCCCTTCTTGAAATGCCTTCCGCAGGAGGTGTAGTTTGGCCCAGTAAGTTATATACAGACAGATTTATATATGTGTGTGTCTATGTATATCTCAATATATCTATATATATTGAGAAAGAGATATATGATCAGATATGGAGAAATCTGGTGCTCTGTGGTGGCCAGAACTATTCAGCTGGAAAGTCCTGGCTTCTGCATGAAATGCAATTTGAATCAATCAGCAGCCCAGCCCAGCAAACACTGATCACCGCTGGCCATAAACTAGTGCCTGTATGCTTTTCTTACACTGTGTGAATGCAGGCTCTGCACCTCACCAGTCTCACAGAGCCCACATGACCGCCAGCAGGAAAGCAAACTGGCCTTCACTTCACGTCACACCTTGTATTTCTAGTGCCACAAGCTAATTCAGGTGTCAGACGGTCACCCTGGAAATGACATCAGCAATGCTCATACATAAACAGTGCAGACTCTGGTGCAAATTCCAAACTCACTTTCCAACCCCCATTTCCCTCTGTGGAAAGACCCTTCCCCAGACAAGAGCCGGGCTCAGGGCACACATGGTGGTACAGACACAGTCTCGTTGCTGGAATGGAGCTGTGTCACACTGTGATGTGCTGAAGCCCAGCAGAGGGATGCGATCTCCTGAGCTGCAGAGCGCTGTAGGATCGTAGAATGGTTTAGATTAGAAGGGCCCTTACAGATCATCCCCAACTCACCTGCCATGGGCAGGGACACCATCCACTACACCAGGTTGCTCAGATCCCCATCCAACTCGCCTTTGAATACCCACAGGGATGAGGCATCCACAGCTTCTCTGGGCAGCCTGTTCCAGTGCCTCACCACCCTCACTATAAGGTGTTTCTTCCTAATACCTAATCTAAACCTACCTTCTTTCAGTTTAAAGCCATTTCTCCTTTTCCCACCACTACTAAGAGGGACTAAAAAGTCCCTCTCTAGCTTTCTTGTAGGCTCTCTCTATGTACTGGAAGGATCACCATCTCCCAAACCACAGAGCATCAGCATCTCCTGACACACAGGAAGGTGGGTGGAAGATGCCATCTCTCCTGCACCAGCCTGGTCTGCCACTGGTGAATGCAGCCTGGACAGCATCTCCACTCCTTACTTGCCTAAATGCTTTCCCGAGAGGAAAGCAGCCTTTCAAAGTATCTACAGCCCACTTTGTTCCTCTCATAAATATACATTACCTACAGCAATGACTATGGGGAAAACCTCATGATGCTCAGATTCAGCTCACACAGTCTCCTTGAATGTTTTTCTTCAGGCAAGGAGGCTTGGGGGCAAGAAAATAGTGTGTGAACTGCTTCCCATGGAAATGCAGAAGGAAAAAGCAGAACCCGGCATGTGGCACGTTTCTCCCAGCTGCTCCGCTGCCTGTCCTGGAGGAATGCCAGGAGACCCACCACGCTGACCCGGCACTGAGGGGGCCAGCTGCGGCTGCAGGAGGATGAGTGGATGAGGCTTTGGCACACATGCACACCAGCTGGCACAGGAGAGCTGCGTGCAGGAATAGCCCTTGCCTCAAACTCCTGGCATCCTCCCACCCAGCCACAGGCCCACAGGAGAGATGTGTTGCCCCAGCTCTGGATGAGGTGTGAAACAGTCCACGAAGCTCCTGCTCCCCACAGCTGCCAAAATCCCTGGCTGCCCACCAACACTGTGCTCCTGCTCTCTGTACGTGTTATCAGGCAGTAACAGATGTCCTCTAATAACAAGCTTATTATTGGACTTAGCAGATAAAAAGGGACATACGCTGGGTCAGAAGCTTGGTGGTGAGCTTTTTTCCACAGCCCACCTTAAAATATCTCTCCCCATACCTGAGCTACAGGCCTGTCTCTCTTCATACCAAGGATGAGATTTAACATTTATTTTAAAAGTCAGCTTTATTTGCTCTGAGAGGACATGCATCTGCGTGCTGGCAGTTATTTTTCCACTTGCGCTGCATATCTCTCAGGCTGTGTTTGAGACAAACCAGATTTAGAACATACCAGATTAGGAAAACTCATTTGACTTTCCCTGCCGCCAGCTCCAACGAGTGAAAAGTAAACCTTTGCCACAGGACATTGCAAGCAGAAATTTTAAAAATGTACTCCTAAGTCAGGGTCATGGTTTGAAAGCCCAGCTCTTCTCAAATAGCTCAGAGGTAACCTCAGGAGGTTTCAGTGGAGTCAGCTGGGGAATAAAGGATTTATGCCAACGGCCATGGAGACCTGCCACTGTACAGCCGGATCCTGCCACTTGGACTTGACATCAGCAGCAGGCCATAGCTCCCCAGCCAAATCAATAGGATTAGTCAGAGGAGTAATGCGTTTCTCCACAGGAGAAAAAAGGAGCAAAGGTGTCCCTCATTTACATTCACTGCACACTACAGTTTATTTTATATATTAACTATTTTTTCATTATATAGATGAGATTAAATTTGGGGGAATGGGGTCTTGGTCTGAAAGAATGCGTAATGCCATTGGGGAAAACAGACGGCAACTACAGATCAGAAACCATAAGGAATCCAGACTAATGCTGTCAAAGAAAAAACAGCTCAGTCCCAGGAAATGTTAGTGACAGAGCCCCTGGAGCCCCTCTGTGTGCCGGTGAGCATCACCTGGAGCTCTAAGCTGAGCAGCTCTCACGCTCCACCGTCGGCCTTAACACCCCCAGGGGTCAGCTCGAATCACTACAGCGCTGCAGCGGTGCGCAGAGGGTACCGGCACTGGGATGCAGCCAGAGCCCTGGAAAAGAACACATCTCCGCCCATCCCCTCCCAGGCCGGGAGTAACTGGCTGTGGACGCCTTCCAGCACACTCCCGTCCTTGTGCCAGCGCAGCCCTTTGGGCCGGCAAGCCGAGGGACGGAGCCAAGTCTCCACCTCCGCCGTCTCGCTCGCTCCCGAGGGGAGCAGCCGGCTTGGCCGCCGGCTTCCCTGCGCCTGGCATCCTGCACGCGGGGCTGGCAGCGGCGGGCAGCCGGGCCGGGAACTCCTCCTGCCATCTGCCACCCGGCAGCTGAGCTCCAGCTGGCCACGCTCCGGCCTCAGCCGGGGGCTCCTAATGGCTTCCTGGCAAAGGCAGCACGGAAGGTATCAGAGGTTCGGCTTTTCGGGTTAGGGGTCTCCCACTTCTCACTGTCAAAGGGATTCACGTTTCTTTCCCTATTTCTACATCTCTCTCGAGCACTTCATGCAGTTCCTTCAGTTTTTCACCTACCCCTGTACCTGAGGGAGGAGCTGCTAAGTCTGCTGGAGTGCCTACTCAGTTTATGTGACTATCCTGCTTTTTTTCATTTATTATTTGCATTCCAGAAGCATACGAAGACCTCAGACAGGATGAGGGGTTGTTTCCGTTGGTTCTGCCTGCCTGGCCTCTCAACCAGTAGGTCTGGCCTGTCTCCTGCTTTTTCAGGAACCGGGAAGGGCTCATACAAGCTTTAAATGTTACTTCAGAGCCAAAAATGATGCTAAGCAGGTCAGAAAAGATGTCCTTCAGTGCTTCCATACTGACTGTGGGAATTGAATATCAATAGTCAACTGTTCTATTAGCAGAAAGCAGAAAGCTCTGTTACTGACAAAAGTTTTATAGAGAAATTCTTGGATACGGGTTTGTTACCACCCAGCAACATAAAACCTAAGACCCTACAGTGCACAAGACACTAAAAATGAAATATTCACACCCGTGCTCAGCTTCTGCTTTTGCCTAGAACCTGTCTGGTTACTTCTGCTGACTTCTCTGTCAGACGTTATGAAGTAGAAGTGTGCCTGCCTTCTGCAATGGATGTACCACGTGCGTACACCTCCCCCTCTCTCACACACACACACTGCCATTCACATTCTCCCTAATCAAATCTCTGTGAAGACCATCCATCAGCCCCTATCATTTATCCTTCCCACACACACCAGCTCACAAAACAGAATTATTCTTGTTAACATTCATTCCATTAATGAGAAATCCCTGCTGGTTCATCATCCAGTGGTACAAGTCTTTGCACTCACAGGCTGACATCTCTATCATCCTCCAAACTGCTGCCCTGGGGTACAGTAATCTCTTACAGACTGGTCTCCAAGCAGAGGAGAGGCACGTTTCTCAGTACCAAACCTAAATTTAAATCTCTTTCCCCTTGAGCTGCTGGGGTTTCAGTATCTTTTTCTCCTGCATGGAACCTAAAATCAGCTATGATGCCTCATTGGTTAGCTAACTGCTTCTGTCCTTTGGGATTTTTCATATGCTGTTGATAAAAGAACCAGTGAAAAATACATCCGTTAAAATCTTGGTCTCTGCTTGCTTGTTTCTTTTTCTGCAAAGCTTGCAAAAAAAAAAATGGAAGGAGAAATGGAGAAACACAGAAATACATCACTCAAATGCAGCACTTGATATCTGGGCTGAGGGAGCACAGTCAGCCAATACCTAAGACTCCTCACAGGTGCCAGTTTGGCTCTCTTGTGGCCAAGCGTAAAGGTGAGCACCATGTATTGTCTGACTCACTGCAGGAAGAGGAGCAGCAACACAAACTCTCATACAACAGGTCACCACAATTCCTGACTGGTGACGGAAACATTAATAGATAGAAAATGGTTCTGAACTCCATTCATTCCCGGGTGTGGCTTCTAAAATTTTCAGGGATGACAATTAAGACACATCTCAGTAATTGTTTTCATGACACTGTGACCTCCGCTGGACTTTGACCTCCAATTTACTCTACGTCAGCTTCCAAGCAGGCAGCCAACCGATTCACCACCTCCCAGAGCTCAGATGAACTGGTGACTTCGAGGGAATGCGTTTTACATCATTACTGAGATGGTGTCATCAACTCCTCTCCCACCCCCTCCCATGTGGGTCATACCCACAACCCTTCCAAATATATTTTTCTCCTCTTTTGTTCGCTCTAAAACTAAAAGCCTATTTTTACTAATACTACTCACTTTGGAGATCACATATTTAAGAATGTATACTCCTTGCCTCTCGTTTTCTGTTTCCAACTTCTTTAATTGCCCCACAATAACCTTGCCCTCCTTGTAGCTTCTACACAGATTACGAGAGCTTTTCAGCTCTCTTCCAAGCCTGTAACTGCCAAGGCTGCTGCACCCAGTCTCCAATCCCCCACCACAGTTAGGATGTGCAGAAGGATGGATGTTACTGAACTGCAGTTGTTTTGGGGTATTTTTTTCATGACAATGGGGGACATTCTTTGTGTTAACATAGTGCAGACTGATGTGCTGTCAGCATGCTCCAGCTTTCCTAGAACACAAACACCAAAAAAACCTTTAAGACCAGGAAGTCTTTGTGCAAAAAATCATCATTTTCAGCCTTTACTTTGCAAGCTTCCCCTCTCTCTTTCACATCCGTTGGCTTTTCTGCATGTATGCCTTTATCATTTCCTTACCCCTTGAACAACTTGTTTGGATCACAAGACACCACCCATACCAAATGTTCACCCTGATACCCAAATTCTCTCCATATATTCCAGTCAATTTTTAAAAGTTAATTAAAGAAATGGGTTTATGATCTCAACAAGGGCATAGGGAAAGCCCTGCTTACTCTCATCAAGGTACCCTTCAGCTGTATGAAATCTCGGCCTTCCCCTGCAGAAGTTTTGGGAAGATGGTCACTGGTGAGCTCTTCAATTGCCTCACCTGAATACTAATTTATTACTCAGAGCAGCAAATACAGCCCATGCTCTTCTCAGCAGGGGAGATGTCATCGCATCTTCAGCCCTACCATGCATCCTTCAGTGCTCAGTCAGTCTGTCCCATGGTAACTGAGTCACCCCCGGGGAGGAGCAGGCACCCCCTCACTGAGGCTTCACACATTATAACCAACCCTCAGGAACTCTGGAATCCTCCTCTGTTTGAGCACTCTGCAACTCTTCTTTCCTCCTCCTTCGCCCTTATCCTAAGTGATATCCATCCTGAATGCCCTTGGATTTCCCCCATTTTCCAGTCTTTATTAAGTTATTCCCTCCACCTCAAATTTTAATACTGCTTCTCTGCTTCCTAAACCAGTGAATAACCTTTCTCATCTCTGTACAACTAACTTCTAGTGAAATGAAGTCTGATACCAGCTAGTAGGGATCCTACACAGAAGCACAACAGACACCCTGACCACAACAGTCTGGAGCAGAAAAGAATACTGTCCTGGGAAAGGAGAGGTGCAAAGTTTTAAAATGCCCAACACTTCAGAGATTATTGAGATAAAGAAAAATACTGAGTAGAGCAGGGAAAAAATAAGATCCTATGGCGAGTAAGGGAAAGGCACTTGATGAGTATGCTGCCTGACAAGAACACAGCATCCAGCATGACCCAGGCTGCCTTTATTCCTTTTACATTCTCATATCTCACTTGGCACCAGTGTCTGGTTAAATAGGAAGGAATGGAGAAACTCTGGAAAACTGCAGAAAAATTAAACAGGCTTCACGCACACCTGGCTACAGATTTTTATAGTGTTAATTAAGAGGATGCCGAAGAGTTCCAGGGACGAGAAAATATTTCCCATAATGTCTGAGAGTAGAAGTTAACAAGCCTGCTGGGATCTTTTTTAGCCCCTGCAGAGCTAAGGCTTCAACATTATTAAATGGCTGTCGCATCTAAAGTACGGTGCAACATAACTCAACGCACAACAGAAAGCACAGGATGCTGAAATGGGGGATGACTTTAGATTACACCACAGAGTAATTCAATTTCAGGACAGGTGTTTGCATGTGACTGAACAAGACACGACTGTGGAAAACAATAAAGGTACCCAAAAGGAGAGAGAAGACAAACATGTAGTCAGGGCTCTCAAATAGCAAAAAAAGTGTCAAAGGAAACTGCATGCTTCAAGACATTGTGGTTCCGTACGATCATCCAAGCGATAAGCTATCAAAAACACAGACACTACAGAAGCAGAGAAATGCTTTTCCCTGGGTGGTGGTACTCCTCAGGAGACATGGTGTCTGCTGCCAGTTTTTAAGCACATAGTTGGTGACTTAGGAATTGTTAGCCACCAAGGCTACACTGACACAAGTTACTTATTGCTCCCAACTCGCTTGGGTTACATCCAAAAAGCTTATCTTAAAGCCTTTCCCTATGCAAGCAGCAGCCATTTCCCATTGCAACCAGTGATCAAAAGGATTATGCTGTATTTGATGAGTCTTTAAGGTGTACATTCTAGGTTTGCTTAGAATTATTTCACCAAGCCTAACCCTTAAAATATATGCATGTTAAGAACTGGAAGACTACTGGGTTTTTTTAACAATACAAATCTTTAGGATATTTGGAAAAGACCTGTTCTGTCATTGCCATGCATAAAGGCATGACACAGCTCACAGAAATTAATATCAACCATTTTTTTAACTCTCTAGGGCACTTTTCTTTTAAAACCCAAAAAGCAGTACCAGGATGTTGCTTTCTGACCAAAAAAACCCAAAAACATTTCTGTTCCTTTCCTTTCCCCAGTACCAACAGATTGATTGCTGACATCCTAATCCATTCTCCGACTGAGCAAGGTCTTCCCTGACTTCAGTAAAGGTGTTAGGTGTGCACTTAGCAAAAAGAATTGCATGGAAAGTGACTCCAAAATCCGATAATATGAACATACACGAACAAGCAGACAAAAATTGAGACCGTTCCTTACTGTTACCCAGCCATAATCAGTGGTATATAACATGACATTCACGTATCTATCAACTTAAACAAAGTCTCCCTATAGGAATCATGCATGAGGTGTATAGTCTACAGCAATTTTTACAAACACAGAATTGGAAAAGATTTTCCAAACATCCCATAGCTGGCATAGGACTCCAAGTCATGATGGTTTTATGCACCTCAAACTGAAATACCTAGTTCAAAGTGATCTAG
>VYZQ01027073.1:5788-16038 GCA_013400655.1 Mystacornis crossleyi | reverse complement strand
TTTATTCATTATTAAATAATATTATGAAAACTAGAAAACTGGCTCCATTCTTAATAAAATTCTACAAATAGATTATTTATATACTATCACTAAGAATCACTTAATAAGAAGGTGACAAAAAGGACAGACACAAGCAGGGATGCATGGAAAAACAACAACATGGAGATAGATGCTAGTAAACCTCACAAAAAAAAGTTGCAGATCGTAAGTAGCTTGACAACAGGGCAATGAAAAGAGAAGTTCTGACCTGAATTATGACAGTATAAAAATGGCTATTTATACAAGGCCCATTAAATCTGAGATTAATAGTAGAGGAGAAGACGGGAAGTATGGCCAGGGCCCCAAGACTATTAGTTGTTACTTAAGTGGACATTCTAAGTTGGCCAGAGAAGAAAATAAAGCATGCGTAACAAGTTGCAATTCATACTGAGTATTTTACAAGATTAAACTACAACTGAGGGGGGAAAAAGGCACTATCAATGCAAAACAATTGTAAAGAATTAAATCATGGAAATAAGGAATTTTCAATATTTACCATTCCTGAGACACTTGGCAAGACAGCAGATCCTACTTATAAACTAATGCAAGAGTCTCTATGCTGGATCTTTCCATTTAATGGGACTGTTAATTAAAAATGCAAGAAAAGATTGACAAAGTTACCTTTTATGACTCAGACCCCAAAAAATCTGGATCATGAAAAGATCAGTGATAAAATTCACTCTCCATCATGCTGGTGTCATAATGGGAGTAGGTAAATGGAATGCTGTAACCACTATAGGATCATCAGTCCTTCAGAAGAAGGCACCAAGCTCCTTCTGTAAGCTTCTAAGGAAAGCAAGAACTTTCTGAAGCCTTTATAGGGTCCTCTGAGCTCAGGTGACTAATTAAGTGGACTGTGGCATTTTAAACATATATTTCTGATCTAGGAATATTTTAGATAATAAACCAAAACAGACTTATAAGCCCCTATGCATAATTTTAAGACCTTTTTAAAACACACACCAGTTAAACTTAAGAAGCACAGTAAAACTTATAAAACACAAATGTACATACATGCATACATAAAACATCTGTTTTATAAAGTAGCACATACCTTATGAGGGTTGTAATCTGGAGGTAACTTCTCTAGCATCTCATCAGCAAGACGCTGCACCACTGCTTCCCGGGTTTCTCCCCCTCTAGTACTGCTGCCTTTGGGCTGGATACTCACTATGGTATTAAATGTCTCATTAGCCAGGTTGGTCTGGTAAGTTATATCTGCGTTAGGGTGAAGTCCAAATACCTTAAGGTAAAAGGAAAAAAATTTTGGGGGGAAAGAGTGATTTTTCTTCTAGAAGTATATACATGAAAGAATGCATGAAAATGGATAAACAAGGAAGAAAATTCTAAGCTCTGTGAAACAATAGATATGAACAGGTCTGTGGAAGTTCATCCACTTAAATGGCCAAGGACCAAACCCAAATTACACATAGCATTAACATAGGCTGCATACACAAAAGTGTTTTGATTTATATCAGTGCAGGTTTTTTTAACTGATCTAGGTATCTTCACATGGATCATGCTGTGGAGTGCAATTGGGGGGTGAGAGCAGATTCAGACTAGAGCTTGTTGGGAACATGTCACACATGGACATTGACCCCTTACCACTAGCTCTTTGTCACTATGGGTCTACTGCTGTTGTACCAGCTCAAGTAGATTCTCCTAATTATCAGAGCCGTCAACACTTCTAGCATGTTTTGCTTGACTCAGTCTCTTAGGCTTCTAAGGCATTAGCATGGTGAATAAAATAATGCCCATATTTGAAGTACTTAAAGATGGTGATATAGTTAGGATATTTTATGATTTATCTATTTTTGGTTGAAGTTTCCCCCTCCTTACTTCTCCTTCTCCTGAAACTGAACTATTTTATTTAAGAAACAGCTAGCACAGAATTACTGCAAAGCTGCCCTTTATCTGAATAGCTGATAATAGCTTTTTTAGAAACTTCCACTGAAATATCAGTAAGTCTATAATTGTCAGGTTGACAATTGCAACTCTTCTCCAGGAGGAATTTCATGTACTCTGACTTATTTCACCAGCCCTCACTTAATTATAACTATTACATACCTCTTACAAACTTTGAACCACTGATCTGACAATGAGGAAGGCTTGCCCTCAAACTGAGCACAAAATCCAAGCAATCTTCTGTTTCTCATTTTTCACATTTTTTCGTATATTCAGTTTTCATGTTTTACATTAGAATTGGTATATTGCAGGAAGACACATCTAGAAACCAGTATTTACATACTCTGAACACAGAATTAAAAGGGCCGTGTAATATCGTTTTACTTGAAAATCTAAAAACTCAGGGACAAAAGATATAAGTGGCTGCACTGGTTCCAAAGCCAGCTAAACTGCACTGATTTACATCACTTATCCTAAGGGATCTTATCCTTACAACAGCACAAAGAACACAGTACAGACCTAATACCACATAAGAGAGACAGTGTGCCTATAATAACTTGCAGGTAGATTCCAGACAGGATTTAATGTTTAGCACATAGTGGTTTACTCAAGCTAAATATTTAGAGCTGTAAAAGGGGAGAATGCCAATGCACTTTATTACACTCATATTCTATGTGGAAGGAAATGCACGTTTGAAGATACGCTCTTTTCTGCTTTTGCTCTTGCACAGTGAGGGCTTAATTGTTTGGTTTTGCTCTCGCAGATTTTGTGGCAATGTTATAGCCCAAGTTAGCACCATGAAAAATATCTGCTATATCTGTGAATGTAAATTGGTGTGCTAGTCCAAGGGCTACCTTAAACGTTGGAGCAGTATCAACAAAGAGAGGGAGACATGGGAGACAGCTCTGGTTCTATGGTTTTAAGCAAGTGATGTATGAAGAAAAAAGAAAAAGTAAACCAGTGGGTGGACCAGTTTTCTGAATGTCCTGTATATTAATCAAGAAGCTAAATCTCTTGTTCTTTTTGATCCAAAATCTCTGGGAATATTGTTTAAAAAGAGAATGCTGGATTCTGTCTTTCAGGGATTTTTAGCCTTATGAATCCTCAAAACCAATCGCTAAAGCTCTGCACTCCTCTGAAATGACTCCTCTATCATCCCCTCCTCAATTGGACAGGGGAGAGAAATTATAACAAAAAGTCCATGGTGTGAGATAAGGACAGGCAGAGAACAATCATCAGTTATCATCAGGCAAAACAGACATGATTTGGGAAAATTATTGCATTTATTACCAATCAAATCAGAGTACGATCATTAGAAATGAAACCTAATCCTATAAACACCTGCCTTCCACCCCTCCCTTCTTCCTGGATATAACTTCATTCCCAAATTTTCTACTTCCTCCCTCTCACAGCAGCACAGGGAGACAGGGAATGGGGAACTGGATTTGTGGTTGGTTCATCACATACTGTCTTTGACTCCTTCCTCCTCAGGGGCAGGACTCCTTCCACTCTTCCCCTGCTCGAGCATGGAGTCCCTCCCACACAAGACAGTCCTCCACCAACTTCTCCAGTGTGAGTCCTTCCAATGGGCTGCAGTTCCTCCTGAACTGCTCCAGTGTGTGTCCCTTCCACAGGGTGCAGACCTTCAGGAACAGGCTGCTTCAGCGTGGGTCACCTGTGGGGTCATAACTTCGACCAGCACATCTGCTCCAGTGTGGGCTCTTCTCCGCATGGGGCCACAGGTCCTGCAGGAACCTGTTCCAGCATGGACTTCCCACAGTGTCACAGCCTCCCTCAGGCAACCACCTGCTCCAGCATGGGGTCCTCCAGGGGCTGCAGGTGGATCTCTGCTCCACTGTGGACATCCATGGGCTGCAGGGGCACAACTTCCTCACCATGGGTTCCACCACGAGCTGCAGGGGAATCTCTGCTCTTGTACCTAGAGCACCTCCTGCCCCTCCTTCTTCACTGGTCTTGGTGTCTGCAGAGCTGTTCCTCTCACATGTTCTCAGTCCTCTCTCTGACTGAAGGTTCATGTGCACATTTTTACCCTTCATAAATACATTATCCCAGAGGCACTGCCACCACTGCTGATGAACTTGGCCTTGGCCAGCAGTGGGTCCATCTTGGAGCCCTCTGGCTTTGGTCACACATGGGGGAAGCTTCTGGAAGCTTCTCACAGAAGCCAGTCCTGTAGCCCCCTGCTACTGAAACCTTTCCATGTTAACCCAGTACACCGACCTCTTTGCCCTCCTCAGAAGACAGTGTTCATTCCGCTCAGAGGATGAAATTTCATCAAAAGAGCAAGGACACAACAAGAAGACCAATTCAGTCTTTCTTTCTTTCTTAACTAAAAATGAAAAAGGAATGAATCAAGGATACACTGGACTAGCACAGTACCTTTCGTGAAATGAAGAAGACTGAGAGAGTAAAAGGTTAAAGGTTTTCATGAGCAATTTTTTACAGATTTTAGAATGACAGAAGAAAGTCATAGCTTTCTTCCTAACAAGTGAAAATGTGAAGGACAAAAAGATGTTTGCATTCCTGGACTGGCTCCTATTTACATAAAAGCCAAAGGTAAAATTCCCCTACCTCAAACCATACATACAGATTTTTTACAGGCATCAAAACACTTTAAAAATCTATTGCAGCATTGTGTGATAGGTTCTCAAGTGCTTAAAAAAGCAGATCCATGAAAGCAGCACCTGAAATCTGATAGAGCCAAGGTTCATATACTGATAGGAACCACTTCATGATCTGGGCTCAAATGAATCCCATTGATGTATTATCATGTCTGCATTTACTCTCACTTGGAAAAGGTGCATCACTGCTGGTTCAAATACCTTTGCATTCTGCGTTCACTATCTTCAGAGATTCAAAACTTTCCAAGCTTATTTTTTGACCTTGGAAACTCCTCACCCTCCCAGCCAGCACATTATCAGTAAGTGAAAACCAGTTTTTTCTGTTCTGTTCTGTCTATTTAATTTTAATAGAACTTATTTCCAAAGGCATTTATCAACTTAATAGAAATGAGACAAAAATCCAGACCATTCAGTTTTCCAGAGCATTCTCTTCTGTTTCAGTTTTAACTAACTACATCATTTGTGCCTGTACTGGAGGGAGCAGAAAGTCACCACCCTCTAATCACTGTGACCACTCTGGCATGCGCACACTGGGTCCTGTAAAACTGGTTACAACCGGGAGCTACCCTGNTACATTGCGCCCTTCTCTCCTCCTTTACCTACGGCGCTCGCTACTGTGTTACATCGGACTGCTGCCAGCTCCACGCAGGAGCCCTGAGCAGTGACAGGAGATCTGTCTGCTTGGCTGTGGCTTTGCCCCTGACCAGGACGCCTCAGCAAGACGCCTGCTTGACCTCCGGGCGGCCAGTGGTCAGCGTCACTGCACCCTACCCCATCAATTCATGGCAACATCTATATCTTCCTGTTGTCAAAATGGAATAAACTCCCAATTATAAATTGCAAAATGAGACCACAGGGCTTTTTTACTTTCATTATTTCTCAGATTGCATGTCTGCTCAATCCCATACAGCACTGGTATGAGTTTGGTTTGGAAGGGACCTCTGGGGGTCATCTAATCCAAATCACCTGCTCAAGCAGGGTCAGCTAGAGCAGGCTTTCCAGGACAATGTCCAGTTGAGATTTCAGTGTCTACAAAGATCAGAACTCCACAATGTTTCTGGGCAAGCTTCCAGTTTGATCACCTCCACTTAAAAAACTGTTCACTTGTTCTCTGATGGAATTTTCTGTTATTTAATTTATGCCCATTGCCTCTTGTCCTTTCACTGAGTATTATCAAAAAGACTCTGGCTCCATCTTCGCAGCATTCCAACAGGTTTTTACACACATTGATAAGAGAGCTTGACCCTTGCTGTATCAACTTTCCAGCAGATAACTAGTGTTATTAAAGTCCTCCATGGGGACCAGGACCTGTGAATATGAGACTTTTTCCAATTGTTTGAAGGCCTCATTGACCTCTTCCTGGTCAGCAGATCTACACTGAATGGCCACTATAATGGTCTGCCCGCTAATGCTGACTTACGCGTATGCGATTCTGAAAAAAAACCCCACTTCATTAAGTTATTCATCTGACAAAAATTCCCTTAAATATATGAAAATATTTTACCTCTGGTGTATCAATTACTGGCAACTGCTCTATGTACTGGAGATAGTCTTCCACTGTGTTCCCTTTTGGAATAACATAACCTTTGTAAAAACAAAATTTCTCACTGAACATGTGCTCTCCAAACCAGACTCTTGCATATGTATTCAGCAGTGCCTTGTCGAGGTCATCAGTGACACGGCCACCATACTGCACTTCTCCAATCATGTAGCGAACACAGCTCCAGTTCACTCCGTGCTTATTATCCACATCATTCAAGTGGTTCTGAACAAATTGCACACTGGCTGCAAAGTCTGCCTGATTAAATTCGTAAGGAATATTCCAGCCCAATGGGCCAAACTTTCGTCTTTCCTGTAAAATAGTTAGAGTTAAAGGTAAAAGACTGATGGATAGTAATTGTGAAGGAAACTTAAGTGCAGAATACTTAATATGAATATTATATTGAATACATGAAATATGTTAAGAATGCAGTAGGTCAGCTGGAATTCTATTTCATCAACTTAAAAAAATCCCAAAATTAATACACACAAGGCCAAATGCATGATTAATTATCTCCCCATGCAAAAAAAGAATAGGAATATTTACATTTTTACAAAGAAAAGAAGTCTCTTTTTTAAGTGCAGCAAATCTCTGAGTCTAGAACTATAGCTTTTGAATTTCAAAAATTAAGATAGTGTTTGAGGCAAGGTGTCCAAATTCATCAGCCATGATCACTGTGTGTGTGGTTCACCTGTGGATTAGGTATATTCCTATCAATGCTGTGTCTGCATGGTGCAGATGCAAGTAGGAAAAACTGCTTCTTAGTGAATCATTTACAGACTCAGCTGGCAGTACATAGCTATTAGGGCAATATCTGGTAATGGCAAATTTTAAATTTCCAAGAAAGAAGTGATACCAAAGTGATACCAAAGTGATAGAAAGAAGTGATACCAAAGTGATACAAAGAAGGGCATACCACATGCTTCCACTGGACCACAGTATATCAGTGCATGGATGCCACAGAGCTAAATTAACCAGGCTACAAATATAACCTAAGGATACTGCAAAATCTACCGAGAGGATGATGAAAAGTTGTAGTTAATCCATAAAGCACTTTCTTTAATGGAAGTCCTGAAAGTCAAGACCCACAATCTACTTTCATTTCCTCCTACAGGTTTCAGATCAGAAAGGATTTATATTCACTCTCTTATAACTTCTCCTTGTGAATGCAGCAGTTTAAGATGATGGTTTTCCAAACCATAAATTGTAAATTTCTTTAATATGTTTTTATAATTTAAAATATTAGTAGAAGTCCAGTTAGTTGAAAGATAGATCACACAGTCAAGACTTTAACAAAAGAGTACTGTAATTGATCATTGCTTGATTGTCCTTTTTTTCCTCTGAAATATCATCTGTGTTGGAGGTACAGGACCAACATGAGCAAAATTTTAAGTTCTAACACATTTGCAGTAATAGAGATATTTTGTTCTCTTTCTTATTTTATTTGTGTTAATTTGCCAACATGAGACTGCCCCTTAAAAATGCTTTTCATTTAATAAAAAGGCTCATTAATAAATACAACATGGCTTTATGACAGAAGAAAAGAAATATATATTTAAACCTGAACAGTTGTGTGAAGAAATGCTACAGCATATAGCAATGGTTTCCACTGTGGCATTCTGCTAACTTCTAGCAGATCCTGAGTTACAGCTGAGTATGTTCGTTTCAAGCCAGCTTTCACACCTAGAAAGTATAAAAATGTAATACATTAATAAAAAAAATATGGAATCCATAAGTCCAAACTCTGTTAAAAATAATACTCTATTCTAATTTGCAGTGTCATCTTACTTATACCTTCAAATAATATCTTAGAATCAATTATCTGTTCAGCTGGTCATAGCAGGCAAATTTCAATAACATTTTGTTTTAGGTAGATAACAAATTAATTTCAAGAGTCTGGAAGGAATTAAGTAATTGTATTCTAAATGTTCCCAATAATAACTGAAATATAAACATAACTATTTCGCAACGATATGGTAATAAAAAAGACACCTAACATCATATGAAATATAGCACTGGATATCCAAGAGTTTTCTTTGATATTTACTTACAAAATGAGATTTTAGTTTTACTTAAGATAATTTTGTTTAGATTTGATTCCTATAACAATTTCAAAATTCTGTGTGCAGGTTTTCCATCTGGCCTACAGGCACCAAGGTGACAAGATGAGAACCTAAATTCATAGTGCAAATACTAATACTTGGGGAGGTTTGTTTGAGCACTGACATTTCATATCCCAGGAACAGCTTTAGGCAGTTGATACTGATACAGTCTCAGCTTCCATCGAATACATAAGCTTGACTACTCCCAGATGTTTTCAGGCAGTGCTACTCAAGCATCTTCTGCCTTGGGCAGACAACCCGAGCATGAGTTACTGACATCAGGTCCCTCTTATGATACCTTCCACCTAATCAGCTTCACGCAAGTCTAGAAGAGCAGATTTCAAGTGCAGGGAATAGATTGTTCAAGTTATCCTACTTCCTATGACCCAATAAAAGTACTTTGCTTTGTTCATATTTCACAAATATTCAAACAAAAACTTTTCAAAATATTGAAAAGGTATCATAAGAGGGTTCCAAAATCAAATAAAAGTGTCTTATCATATTGTGCTACCAGTGTGGCAGGACAGTCTTGGAAAACTAAAACAATCTATATTTCATCCTGACTTTAATTGTTACACTGGGCTTTTTTATGTCACTAGATGCAAGTTGCAAATTCTCTAATACTTGACTTCTAAAATAGCCTCTTGGAGCTATAAGTTGTTACCATTAGAATGATTAGGAGGGGGCCACTGTGCAATAAAAAGATGCTGAGCTCTGAATTAAAAAGGGGGAGAGGAGAAGATGAAGAAGTAAGAAATTTTTATCAACAGACTGACTACCTGCTCTTGAGATGGAATATAAATGCTGAAACAGGATGAATTTCATAAGATCAAATATTTTGTAGACATCTTACTAATGTTCAAAGGAAGCTAAATACTGAAATAAGAGGTTAAATGTCTGAAGCTTTCAATAGGACCTTGGATAAAAATTCTCAGCTCCTACTGACATCATCAACTGGAATCAGTGGCAACACATCCATATAAAGAAAGACCATATTTATTTATTTATATGCATTGATAAGATATCACTTGTCTCCTCAAGGTTTAACAATCATCTTGGCCTCTCCTCACATAGCATGTTCTCCAGTCCCTTCAGCATCTTTGTGGATTCTCACTGGACTCATTCCTTATCTTTCCTGCACTCCTATTAATACAGAAACATGAGTCTAAACTGCCAGTTAAGATGCAGATTTTGCATTGTGTTTCTGCACATAGGCTTCTTAGGTTAGGAAAACTGCGGGCTTAGGGGCCCAGTAAAAATGAGATGAACATCTGAATATGAGGAAACATCCTGGAAATGGGGAAAGATCCTGGATGTAAGGAGGTGCATGGAGGCCCAGAAGACCAGGGGATGCCCAGGGACATCGGTCAGTGTTGTCCAAGACTGGCAGCTGCAAGTAGCTGCACAGTGAAACCAACATTACTTTCGGCCCAGCCTTCCTGGACCAGCAGTGATCTCTCCAGTGGGACGGGAAGTCATTCCTACCTTGAGGAGGTTCATTGGTAAATTTTATAGAGGACTGTAAAAGATTAATAGGAAACCCTGGGTGAGCCTCTGCAGTGATCCAGGTTCTGAAATCTTCACTCATAGACTCTTTTGTTGTGATGGTCTCCATTAATTCATTAAGAAACTCCAAGCCAAGGTGGCAGTTCTGTAGAAGAAGCCATCCTCCATCTTGCATGCACTGATTTAACAGGTGCCTTGCATGGGCTTCCTGACCTTGACCCATTGAAATGGCACGACATGGAATGTTCTAAAAGTAAAAAAGAAAGTTTATTTTATATGTAGTTCCTCAGAATTATATGTGTGATGTATTTGTTCCATAGATCGATGTGTAGTAACATTCTGCCCCAAAGAAAACTATTAACATCAATGGAGACTGATTATATTAAAACAGAGTAAAGAAAAGAAAA
Source organism: Mystacornis crossleyi (assembly GCA_013400655.1). Lineage (NCBI taxonomy): Eukaryota > Metazoa > Chordata > Aves > Passeriformes > Timaliidae > Mystacornis > Mystacornis crossleyi. The sequence continues at coordinate 5,897 of VYZQ01027073.1, read as the reverse complement.
CAAAACAAAACAAAAAAAAGCAAAACCCTTCAAGTTCCTCTTATCTTCCAACTGTTGAAAGAAAACTACACTCACTGGAAATAATTTTTTTTTTTTTTTTTTTCATTTC
>VYZQ01027069.1:4091-20613 GCA_013400655.1 Mystacornis crossleyi | reverse complement strand
ATGCAATACTAAAAATGGCCTATTAATAGGGAGTTTACTTTTGAAACTAGAAACCTCTCCAACAGAGCTTCAAAGGAATGGATAAAAATACTTGACTGAAAAGTACAAGCATTTTAACATAATAAAACAAGGAGACACTAACCTTACTCAAAATAAAGATACTTTCAGTGCCTGATAATATTAGCAATCATTTCTCATAATTTCTTTGCAGACTTTAGGAAACCTCATTATATAATCAAAACACTTTAAATTAACCAGTTTGCAAATCCTTCTCAATTTAATCCAATTAAGCAAACTCCAAACACATCAGTTATTCATGAAAACACACAGAACAGCATCCAATGTAACATTAGCAACTGTTGCATTAGTTACACTAATTTTTAGCAAACCAATTAACATGCNAAAAATTTGACAAATACATTTAGAAACTCCAGAAACATTCTACCATTCATAACTGGTGCCATTCATAGTGAAAAGCAATCTAGACCTAATAAAGTTAGCAAGGACAATTTTGTGAACAAAGTGATATCATGCCAAATAAAATTCAAGTATGATTTTGAATCAAAATTAGATGGTAGTTTTTTTTCTTACTTCCTGAGCAGTTCTGCATATATAAGAGTTTTGTAACAAAAAACCCCTGCTAAAACTCCAGATACAGTATGAGTACCCATAGTGGTATCTACTTTTTAAAATAAATGAAGTAACTGAGATACAGTCTTTTTATTTTCAGGACTTCCTTCTATGTGAAAATGATACTGAAGGTGATATTTGAGTCCCATTATTATCCAAAACTGTACCAGATCACCCATGGCTACTCCTAACCTTCTTAACACATCCCTACTTTCTTGAAACAGCCATAAAATATACACAGATATTATTCACACTCTAGAAAAAAAAATTGAATAATTTAAAAATTATTGGTCAAGAAACAACCAAAAATATTTTAATTTCAACATGCCTGGAAAGTTAATCTTCACGGAAAGTGATTTTTTGGAGCCCAGTAACTGGTATTAACTGGTGCTAGACAAATAAAAACAGAACAAATCAGAAGTTACTTCATTTAAGCACAATATTATATAAAGATCTAAGCAAATAAAAATCAACCTGTAGGTCATCCCTTTAATTTTCTCATCTCTCACATTTTATTTGATAAGGAAACTGGAATATAATATTCCCTTATGTTTTGTCTACTATATATATTTTTATTTAGTTTTTTTCTGCTATCTGTCTGACACTCCCAAGAATAGCCTCAGAACTGTGTTCCTGTTTGCTTCATATTGGTCTCACTACTTCTCTTGCACTAATTTTTCTAAATTTTGCCTATTATGTGAGCATATAAAAAAATTAAGGAAAGTACACACAGCACTTTGCATAAAACCCTGGCAGTGAACGTAACTTTAAATGAGAACTCAAGCCCACACATTTATGATGAAATATTTGTGGCAAAAAAAATGTGTATCAATCCTGTATTGCTATAGCGACTGTGGCACATGCAGTTTTTCAAGGGCCAAATGCAACCCAGATACAGATAATTACGTGTTGTAACACAGATAGAACTTAAAAATCCAGGAGGAAATCTAGGGAATAATTAATAAAAAAATTAATCTATGAATTTCTTACAGGCTTAAAACATAGAAGAATGCAAAATACAAATAAAACACATGTCAAACAAGTACCTTTGTGTAAGAGATGCAGCATATGCAGCTCAGAACAGCAACAATTGCTTCCTATTAAAAATGTTTCTTTGTTATTATCACATTTACTGGGTCAGATACCGTCTTTCATTAGGCCTCTTATACAAAGGTGACAGTATTGACATTAGAGGTCTAATACAAATAATATTTAAAACATGCTTTTTTTTCTCTCTATTCTACACAAATTCGGCATTACTTGCTGTAATACCATAGGTTTAAAACCAGGAAAAAAACTAGGAGCAAATAGGCAATGTTGCAAGATTTGAAAGAAGGAAGATTTACTGCAATAGATCAGTTAAAAAAGTGACTTCTTTATTAGTCTGATTGTGCTCAGTATTGTGGCCAGTCCTGTTTTATAATATCTGTAATAATGATCTGGATGAGGGGATCAAGCACCCCCTGAGTAAGTTTGTGAAGGACACCGAGTTGTGTGGGAGTGTTGATCCACTGGAGGGAAGGAAGGACCTACAGAGGGGTCTGGATAGGCTGGGTCAGTGGACAGAAGCCAACTGTATGAGGGTCAGCAAGGCAAAGGGCCAGGTCCTGCCCTTGGGTTACAACCCCAGGCAGCTCCACAGGCTGGGGACAGAGTGGCTGGAAAGCTGCCCAGCAGAAAACGTCCTGAGGGTGCTCATTGGCAGCTGTTGAACAAGAGCCAGCAGTGCCCAGGTGACCAAGAAGGTCAGTGGCATCCTGGCCTGTATCAGCAATAGTGTGCCCAGCAAGACCAGGGCAGTGATCGACCCTGTACCCGGCACTGGTGGGGCCACACCTCAAGTGCTGTGTCCAGTTCTGGGCCCCTCACTACAAGATCGACATTGAGGAGCTGGAGCGCGTCCAGAGAAGGGAAACAAAGCTGGGGAAGGGTCTGGAGCACAAGTCCGATGAGGAGTGGCTGAGGGAGCTGGGGGTGTNTGGAGAAAATGAGGCTCAGGGGAGACCTTATCACTCTCTACAACTGCCTGAAAGGAGGCTGTAGCCAGGTGGGGGTTGGTCTCTTCTCCCAAGTAACAAGTGACAGGACAAGAGGAAACAGCTTCAAATCACACCAGGGGAACTCTAGATTAGATATTAGGAAAAATTTCCTCACCAAAACTGTTGTCAAGCATTGGAACTACCTGTCTAAGGAAGTGGTAGTGGAAGTGGTAGTCTGCATCCCTGGAGGTATTTTAAAAGACCCACAGATGCAGCATTTAGAGAACAGTTTTAGTGGTGGACTTGGCAGTGCTGGGTTAACAGTTGGACTTGATGATCTTAGAAGTCTTCTCCAATCTAAGTAATGTTATGATTCTGTGCTTTTTCTATGTAGCATGAATATCAGACATTTTAAGAGAGCCAAAAAGCTAGCTTAGGCAGTAGTACAGCACCACACTGGACAGTGTAAGACACTCTTGGCACAAGAGAGACACACCATAACTTATGCTGCAAAATTAATTAGCAAAATGTCATGAAGCATCACATAATGTTTTTCAGCCTCTATAGAGACTGCATTATATATCATGCAATATATAATTGCATATATGGAATTATATGCAATCCATGATAAGGTATTGAAGCATAATACACTAAATGTGTATTAAACCACTTGCTTAAGCTACTTCAGAAGCAGCTGTTGAGCTCTTCCACACTGAAACTTTTGCATCATATATCTAATATATATTCTGTCTCTCTGTGTGAGACTTCATATACTGATACTCTCACATCTATACATTATACAGATTAGAGCTCCAACACAGCAGAAACTACAGCATGATTGAAAGCAGCATAGCTGCTTGTTGCTGTTAGGCAGGCTGCATAGGTGTGAGCTCCCTGGATCTCAGGAAAACACAGAAATTCACAACCATATGATCTGGGATTTAAGGGGGTATTAATTTCAGACATAAGACCTCCTAGCAGTGTTTTTCTCACTGCCCCTGAAAACAGATGTAAATTGAAGGATTTGATTTAAGTGCTTATCTTAAAGACTCAGGAAAAAACACAGCCAGAAACCATATAATGTCCCAAAACTTTACTGCTTAAGTGAAAGGTAGTTCCTTCCAGTTTGGGACAGCTTCTTTTGGCAGAACAGCTCAGTGACTAGGAGCCTTGGGGTGTCCAAAGGAAAGAACGAGAGACATTTCAGCTTCTCTTCACACTAAAACTTAATGATTCTTCTAAAATGATGGCTGATTAAGCCCTCAATCCAGCTTTAAACTGCTACTAAATATAGAGCCTGGGTGATACACATATTTGACAGATCCCCAGTCACTATCTTACATTTTATGGTCAATCCTTTACATTTCTTAACAACTAAGCGTAAGCATGTACAGCTACAAGACTCACATGTCTGTACGTGAGGCAGCAATTTCACCAAATATTTTTTGGGTAAACCTAAATTATCTTGAAAAACTTTCCTGGCTACATATATTTTTTTTTTTTTTTAAACAAAAACCGAACATACAAAAGATCTCAACACAATGTGCAACTCCGTCTTTCAAGGTGTTGAAGAAGGTTACACAATGAATGAACAAAGTCCATTGGTGGTTTGGGGGATCCAGTTTGTGGGGCAGTACCATCACTAAGCCTTTTCTTTGGCCTTGGCTTTCTAAACCATTTGCTATGATAGCTCAAGTGAGCTGATAAAGACATGTTAGTACTCAAGGCCAGGGAAAATAACAGAATCGTTTTGTGACAAGGCTAAACATCTTTCTTGCGCCCGTATACACACATCAGAATTTTCATCTCAGTAGTAGTTGGTATCTTGCATCCCATATTGATTAAAACCTCTTCTATTCTCTTGCACTTAAAATTAAAAAAATCTTCCCCCACCCAGGATGCTGGTTTTTCATTAGCAATGACCCCTGTCATTCAGAAAACAGACAAAAAAATACAAGTCGTTCAACAAAAGCACTTTATTATTAAAAACGTAAAGGTGACATCACAGGCCCAAGGACTTCCATGCTGGTATCACAAAGAGCAGCAGCATGGACATACCTGAGGACACATGCTCCCTGCCAGCTTGCTATGTGACAACTGAACTAGGCTAGAGCCAACTAGAAAAAAGCCTAAAAATGCTGGGGAACATGTTAAAACTCAGATAATGGGTGAAGATAATCTTAGAGAGACTTATTTTGTTTTGGATAGTCTGTCAAGGGCTTGCTTTATATCCTCCTTCCCTGATAAATCTTAAGAAATAGCTTGACTTTTTAGGGCAGCAGATTGCCTATGGAGGCTTCCTGGGCTATGGTTTCTCCATATGGAAAAAGAAAACATCAATGACAGAATCACTTTTAAGGGCCAAAGGTTTCTGGGAGTGCGGGGCTGTTCAAAACATTTTGTGCATAATGATTCTAACTTACAAACAGTTTAGAGATGGGCTAAGCTTTTAATGTCTGTGTATCGTTACTTTTTCTCCATTTTTCTTGATTCCTTGTACACCACAGAATGTGTGCAATGTTGGGGGCTGATTTTTTGGATGTGAGGGGTGGGTAAGTGTTGCTTGTTAGGATGGTTTTTGTTCTGTTGTGCTGTTGTTTTTTTTACAGCTGCTTTATGTCTATACTTCTGAAGTCTTACACGCCCCACAGTAATACCCTGCACAAAGTGAAGCAACACTCATCTAGATGAGTATTTAGGATGCAGCTGAATCCCAAGGAATCAGCTTCTTTCTGAAGCACCTGAAAAGTTCCTCTTCCTATTAATTATAGGACAGGCTACACAGAGATCAGTTAAACTCCACTAGCTCTATCATCATCTTCCTGATGATTATCAAACATGTCTAGCCATGAAAATTATTTTTATTGCATACCTGGAAGTTCCCTTGCTCTGCAAACCAAAAGCCAAACAGAACTGTAAAAAAGCTCCACAATTAGAAACTTCCTGAATTCTCTAGAACTATCAATCAATACATTTCATGGGTGCCTGAGTTCAGATATGCTTTGCCTCTACGAGTGAATCCTAATCTCTAAAGTTTGCTTTACGTCTGTAAATTAATTATTTCCCCCATATAGGTACTTTAAAAATAATGAGAGGACACAACTCCTGGTGCTTCAATGTCATTTGCTTTGCAATTTTCATCTTTGAGAGTTTACATTCAAAATACAGCCTAAAAATGAAGTCATTTCCATGCTTAACACATAGAAGAGAGGAAGGGAAGTGTAGTCATATTTGAACACCAGCATGATTGAGTTGTTCATTTTGCTGAAAGTTTCGGAAGCAACCCTGTATTTATGAAGATCTGGGTAAAGAAAATTTGGTAGAGAAACAGATAAAACTCTAGGGAGGAATGCATTCTCAGATTCCTGTCTGATGAATTAAACCAATCATATCTTCTAATACTTTTAGTTTGCATATCATCTCCCCCACACAATGAAAAAATTGGATTAGATGCATGCTAGAAATTATTTTTGGAGAAAAGCTATTCCACAAGTCCCCTAAACTCTTACATTGAAAATGAGCTGCTCAGTGAACATGTTTTTTCAATGGCATATGTTGAACTTCCAATATAGAGTCAAATTTATTTACAACACCTATATGGTCTTAATCCTTTTGCACCCCATAACAAAGATATTAAAATGGTTAAAATTTATCCTTTAGTTAGAAGTGATCCTTTATATCCTTAGCTCATTTTTGCCCTCCCCTGGAAGTTTTAAAGTGCATCTCTCAGTAAAACATAGACTTAACCCCTTGAATGGAGCCCTCTTCATATGGATAGATTAATACTCAGTAACTGTGTGTGTATGGGGGGGGATGGCAACATGACTGAACAGCATCATACAAGCAGTAAAGAAGTTATGACAATGACAGAGTTTAGAAAGATACTCCAAAACTGTGGTTCCAGCAGATTTGCCAGAACCTTCTCCTTCAACTTCTCACAGAATCAGTTTCTCTTGCAACACAAAAGTACTCTAAAAATAAAGTCCTTTAAGTTATAAAATGTTAAGACAAAGGCTTCCTGTGTATCCCATTGGTCAAATATGATACAATTTCCTTCACACAAACATATACTCAAAAAATGTGAACATGGTAACATGTAAGTAATGTAATCTTAGATTAAAAGGCCTAATGAAATCCTCCTGTTATTTTTCTTTCCTTTAATATGTGAACTTAAATATTGTGTGCATGCCTGAGGGGACAGGTCTTAAATCTAGCTACAGTTTAGATGCTGCTAACTCAGGCTGAGCACTGGGCTTACTGAATGATGTATCTCAAACTGAACAGCTCTAGAGAGCATCTAAAATTAACAATTACCTTAATCTAAACACTGGGTATTTTAACAAGAAACAGTATTTCCACTTTGCAAAGGCAATACCCATGCTTATTCTTTTCTAAGAAAAGAATTAATTTCAGAGTCCGTGTCCTCATTTCTGTGTCCACAGAAGACTTGATTACACACATGGATATTATTTCGTGTTCCAGTTTATCTGCAATTTGAATATACAGTACTCATGCTTAATGAATTAATTAATTCAGGGCAAGTCTCTACTTGGTTACACATGTTAAAACCCCTCTCACTGTAAAAGCACACCTACATTATTCAGCCATTCAATTTAAATTAATCATTATTGGGGTAAAAAGTCTGTATTTTAACCAGAGAAATGGAACATTTTTAGTATTTAAGGCATTAAAAATAAATTTCCATAACGCATCTAGCAGTTCATTCAGCTGCATGCTTCCTGAAACCACTTTCTCAAATATACCAACATTGTATCCTTATTAATACATTTATGCTAGCAAAGGATTAGATATCCTGATTACTCCAGCAAGATGAACATTATACCAAAAAAATACAACATTATTGTTTTCTGTACAATGATCCTTCAAGAATCAGCAGATTTGTTGGCACCTTCTCCTTCAACTTCCTGATAAGATCAATTTCCTTTGCAATGAGAAGTAAGTATAAATTTCAAGAAAGCCACATTCAGTGAAATTAGACAACTGCATTTTGCTTTCATTCTTACACATACCTGATTGGGATGATATAGGAAAACAGGAGGAGGAACCGGAAAAGGTTGCGATACCAAGGGCCTACAAATCCTTGCAAAGTTACCATAACAACTGATAGTGCAACTAAAGCCAAAAACAGGGCTTTGGTCAGTTGATTCAGCTCCAGATCCAGCAAGCCAACCTGGAAGGAAGAAGAAATCAAGTTAGTCAGGAGTTTTTCTTGAATTTATGCTTCTGCAGTGTAAATAATTAGCAATTATTTGCTTTGGTTATTCCTACCTATTAAAATTCCATGCAGTTGTAACAATTAACTGAACTTTGATAACTGCATATATTGTTATTCCTATGCTTGCACACAAAGATGTTCCCTCGTTTTGTGGCAATAACAATTCCCAGAACCAATGTGAATTGTCTCAGCCAAGCCTTTTGAATGCCTTAAAGTCTGACACATCTCTCCTCCATTCCTTTTTTCAGGACAGGAACACACAAGGGCAAAGAGGAAAGACAATTACAGAAGAACAAATGAGCAGGGACAATTTCCTTCTGTCATGCATGCAGCAAAAATACCGGCACTCTTTTTTAGGGAGCTCATTGACTGCTAGAAGATCAAAACCCTGTTAGATTCAATAACCAACAAACACATGGGACAGAGCCTGTGACTTCTCATTCATGTGACAAGTGCAACTGCGACTTGTCACTATGCTCTCATCCCACTCTTTACATCTGAATCAATGTCACAGAAATAATTTTTAATTGCATGAAACTTTCACTTACCCAGAATAATAATAAAAACAACAATCAAATGGAATATCCATTTCGAAACCAATGTAGTAAAACAGAGCTTCAACTTCACATGAGTAAATAGGTATTTGATTTAGAAACATTTTAAGTAAAACATTAGTAGAGACTGTATTTCAACCACTGTTTCTCATGAAAAAAATATATTTAAGCTATGTAACTAAGACTCTCACCATTCCAATAATGTATGATGTAAGTTAGGGTATTTTTACTCCACTTTTTGGGACGCTCTAGTAGTCAGTAAAATATGTGGGAAAATTATGTCAGGAAGAGTTTCCTAGGCCCCATCACGGATGCCCCTTTTATCTCCAAGTCTTGCCAGTAAGACCAGTAAAACATAACACTTCCTTAGATAACAAACATTCTGCAAAAGAAGCACTTTAAATATAGTTCTGAAAAATTCCAGCAATCTTGCTTACACATGGGCTGTCCCTTCCCTAGAGAACCAGGCAGCTGAAGACCACAGCGGCTGATTTATCAGCTGCATTTAAAAAGCAGCACAACGAGGACAAATATCTTGCAATTTCCGCTGCTTCAACTACTACATAGTTTATGCTTGAATTATTGAGAAAAATAGGTTTTTGGATTAAAATGAAGAAAAATGAAGCCAGGGAAGTAGAGCATGTTTCAAAGCCGAGATCTTTTTGCGTTGACAAAGGCAGCCTAAGTTTCAGGCCTCGCTGAGGATCAGATGAAGTCATTATTCATTCAGTCAGGGAAAAAAGACTCAATTACCTCAACCTAAAGATGCTATCAATGAATGCAAAGTGCATATTTTACTCTATTCATCCAAATCCCATTAAAAAGTGAAAGGAATGATTTAATCTGGCCTTCTAGAGTTGGTCTTTTTTTGTAATAAAATAAAGAATCACTGTCTTGCAATATGCATAACTACTACCTCACACTTTTTTTTTCCCTGCATCATGGTAGTGAAAGCCTATCTCTCCCCTCTCCACCCCCATAAAAACCCCACCCCAGAACAGAAATGAATAAAGAGCTTCTTTGGAAAGAATGCCACTTTTTGGACAGAAACATTAAATTTAGTCCACTGCACCCTGATATGTAGCTAACTCAAAGCATTAATACCTTTCTAATTGATGAAGACAGATGTGAATCTAAGTTTGGGATCCAACAAAAATGTGTTTGGAGAGGTATTATGACAATAAAAAAGTTGATGCTGAAAAACTTTCCACACAATAAATCTTTTGCTCAAGAACACCTGGTTTGCTACTGATAATGCCACTCTTTTTAATATACATCATGCTATTGGCCATAGTAGATTTTAATATATTTTTACTATAGCAACTGAAGGCAATTGCAAAATCCTACTTAAGAAGGCAGACAAAGACAGTTTTAATAGAAATGCATTCTCCATTTCCCAAAAATTAGTTACTCCAAGGTACTAAAAGATACTTAATTAGTTTAATTCTGTGCTTTCCATGTAAACAATTTCTGCGGTTGACTAATGAAACACTGTTGAACTATCCAGATAAATTTCATGCAGAAATTCACTAACATTCTCTAAAATTCATCTGAATATTGGAAAAGTGGGTAAACTTCATTTTAACTATACAGTGATTTTATCAAAGCATTTGTAAAATATGCCATCTTATGAAAGCTATTTCTTTTCTTTGGAAAATAATAACTAGAATAACTATGAAAATATAAGAAATAGATGAATTAAGAATTGGAGTAATTTTCTATGTTTATTGCTATTTCCCATAGTAGTAAAACAAATTTTCTTCTACTTGTCATAATATTTGTTCTATTTGAAACAACTTAACAAAATTAAACACACCACTGGAAAGTTTAATCTCCAAGGGAAAATTTGTACATAATGCCTAAGAAAACCACAATAGTTTTGTAAAGGGACTGCTCTACGATAATGAAAATGAACACAATAATTGCCTGTATAATTTAAAATGCTACTAATGGCAACAACCACAAATCCATTTAGCTCCTCTTGAATTTATGCACAGAGTTTTAAATAGCTAATGGTTCTCTATAAAGTAATGGCTTATACCATCAATCGTCTACTTTCATGGTAAAAAAGCTGACAAGTTTTTAAAATACTTCATTTTTGAATGAGGGAATGAGTCAAAGTCTATGCTTCACATTTTGGACCACAAGGTATAAATCATGAGAAAGGTATAATTATGAGAAAAATCTTAATTTAATTAAAAAGTTGAAAACAACAAGAACTTTTACGGTTACTGAAGTACAACCTGAACAACAATATTGGTGTTGCTGCCCTAGATGCTTAACTTTTAGGAAAGGTTATATTCTGAAGCTATTATTGTAGCAATGGAACAAGTCTTTTAACACTATAAAATGTCTATTACTTTGAAAATGAGAACTTTTAAAATGCTAGAATACTGAAATGAAAAATTTGATAATTAAATGTTATAAAATGGCAAAGATTTCTCAAAACAGTCTTGTGCAGCCGTTTTTTATTCAATTACAGTTTAAAGTGCATTAGAAATAATTGCTCACGAATAGCTTTTGAGTGCCCTACTTTAATACTACTGAAGTATTAAGGCACAGTCTTAGGGCAGACTTCCCCCTGCAACCAAATTCCTCCACAAAGGTAATTATATTTCAGTAATCAGCCTGGTTCTGCACTGCCAAACACTACATTGACTACAATGAAATTTCATGGTATGCATGTTTGAGATGGACTTGGGTTTTAATTTGCACCATAAACATAAAAATTTTCTTTCCTATTCTTAATACATGCTCTGAAGTTAATTTATTAAGCCTTGAATACTAGTATATTATAAATGCTTCCATTAATTGTAGCCTACACTTGTAAAAGGTAAAATGTAAAAGGTATGTAACAGTAAACATTTAAAAATACTAAAATTCAAATAATACCTCTTTCCACTGCAGGTTGATAAAAACAAGATTTGCCTAATAAAAATTATTAGTAGATTCCATCATTTACAAAAAAATTTACATAGATTATACTATATAGTCAGTCAGCTGCATTTATCCAAACCCCCATGACTTTCTTCAATAATCTGTTAAACCCTCCCTATAGTCCCTAGGAATAATAGATTACTAATTTGTGCTTAAATACTAAATAAAGAGACACATCCTTATCTATCTACCTTAATCTTTGACACTAAAACCACAACGAGCAACTTTGGAATCTGTAAATGTTTCTTCTTTCTTAAGTCTCCTAATTCCTATGATTCCAAGTCTTGACTGCTCAGCAATCCAGGTAACCACGTTAAGATAATATAACTATGAATCAGAACAAGTAAATTCAGGTTTAGCAAGCATCTTGCCTTAATTCACTGTACTCAAGTAATGATATGCACAAATATGTTTCTCTACAAACCTGACTTGATTAATGTCAGACCTACCAAATCTTGCATACAGTATGTAGATACACTGTTCAATCAATATCTTTCTCATTCTTTTAACCAGTAGATTCAAAGGTGGGAAAAGCAAAGAAAAGACAAAAATATATAACGTAACGATTCAGTTAAAAAGCTCACCTGTCCGTGTATTTTCTAATATTAATTTTCAAACATCCTAATCACTGGTTTAGCTGCAAGAGCAACAATGAAACCTTGAAAATATTTTCTGAAGCAGTAAAAACCTTTTAGAGGTTTTATTCATTTTAGAATTGAGCAATAATGCAGGGGGAGGACTGGTCTACTGAAGTTCATAAAACTGAAATAAACTACTTATTTAGTCCACTCCATTGGACTTATAAAGAGGTAATTACCTGAAAACAGTTCATTTGATACCAGTAACATTTTCTGTCTTTCCTTTGGGAAAAAAAAAAAATTCATTCTTCATGCAACTGAACCTTTGAGCAAACTAAAATATTTGGTATCATGTTAATATTGCAGGTTTATGGAACTGAATTACGCCATTTCTACACTGATTTCAACAAATAATTTTAGATATTTATTGCTAATTGGATCCCCAAAGAAACAAATTACAGTTTGTCTGTATTTGTATTCTTACATGAATCAGTCCATCTCCAACGCATAGGCATTGAAAACAGCAGAAATTTCAAAACTCAAGAAGAAATACATGGTCATTGTCCAATGAAAGAGAAGCTCAAGGACATTTTTTGTAGTGCTTTGATGCATATTCAAAACCAGAGGTTTAAATGCTCTTAAAAGCAGAATACTTTTATTACGTTTTGAGATTACCCTTCTGACTTGCCCGGCTTTACTTTAACACACTATTCATAAATGCATATTTAAGTGTTCTGAAATAAACTAATCACTTTGGAAGCAGAATTCCTTTTTGTAGATAGCAATACCTATAATGCTAAAAGAAAAAAAAAAAAAAGAGGACTCAAACAGTTCTTTCTCTCTCTGTCTCATTTATTCATCCCTTTTATATTGTTGCCTTTTCCAGACTCAACATCATCTGAGTTTGGATACTCAAATTAAAGCTCGAGAGTCCTCTCCAGCATTTTAGAGGTGCTTAGCCCTCTCTAGTTGTCTACTGTAATAAAAATTGTAAGTGAGCTATTTCCACAACTGCACTTCAGTAGGGCTCAGTTGGTTGAAGTAAGGCACTCGTTTTGTCAAATGCTAGCCACAGATTTCATAACCTTCCTAAGTGTGTCTTCTTTTTCAATTGTATCCCGGTTTACCTGAATGCCAGTGATTTACTCTAGTTGTAGTAAAATATTCTGTTTTAAATGATCCTAATGAGAGAAACAGAACACGACTCACGCTTAATATCCTGCTGATTATAAATCTGGGTTTCATTGACACTTTTGCGGTTTGGTGAACTACACCACTGTCTCTAAATATTCTTAAATCTGATGTTTGTTCTTAGAATGAGTCTTTACGCAGAGCAATGAAGCCAAGCCGTGGATATTTGGCTTTTGCTGCAGTTTGCCCGAAGACGGAAGGGGAGGCTGGGGCAGGCAGCGCTGCCGTGCGCGCTTTGGTCAGCAGAGGGCGGCCGCGCCCGTCTGTGCCGCACGGAGCCGCCAGCGCCGCCTCCCCCGGCACCCAGCGCGTTTAGTTAGAAACGCTCAGAGTTAATTACTCGGCTTTGACACTTCAGAGTGTGTACTCAGACTATTCTATTTCCTCCTTAGCAAAACGTTACACTTCATACACCTCTCTATGCAGTCACAGTCTGGCACCTTAAGGCAGCAGTAGTCAGATGCTGTGCGACCATATGTTCTCTGACTTCGCTACGTGTTTGTCACGGACGTGAATGATTAAAACGTGAACAGAGCACGTTAAGAAATCGAAAAAGTTAACAGCCCCTTAAATTCTGGTATCCATACAGGGACTGTGCTGTATTACAAACATACTCTCCTCCTAGTAGAAGCTATCAGTTGAAAACATTTTCTCAAGACCACCCATCAATTTAGAATAATTGCTTCAATAATCTAAGACAACTAGTCATACTGGAAACTTCAACAACCAAAAGCATTCACACAGTGGAACTGTAATTCATCGGGGTTTTTTTCAATTTAAAACAATCTAGGTACACAGCACAGAAGACATTAAGAATTTCTAAGCACTTGCAATCCTGCTTATATCTGATCAATATTGCTAAGACACGGAATTCTCAGGGGTGAGGGAAGAGCAGGATTTAAAGGTGCTCAATTTTACACTGGAACACTATCTTCAGATTTACATTTCATATGTAGCTTTTACATATGCTTGTTATATCTCCCTTAAGCTCGGCCATCATCAGCCTCAACTCAAGACTTTTCTAAGGATGGTATCACATAATCAGGTCTTTCAAGGGTCAGAACACAGAATAAGCAGCTTTACACATTACACACTATTACTGAAACACACTCAGTGGAGATGGCATTTTTTCAAATCTGAGTAGATTTAAAGAACATGATTTACTCTCTTACAGATTAAGATAATTAGTTGTACCAAAATAACTGCAAAATTAGCGCAAGGAGAACTGGTTCCAAAGCTTTTATTGTGTAGAATTTTCAAATATATAAAAAACAAATGCAAAAATTTGAGATATATGTAAAAAAAAAAAGCTCAGTAACAGGTACTATTTCCTTCAAGAAAAAACAATTACAGAAGGGACCTAACAAATTGACAGCAACAGCTAGTTCTTTCACTTGCATAAATTTTGGGGAAATGTAATATACCTACACTTCAGACCATGCAGCTGACTGGTCTAAAAAACTTTTTCATACAGAAAACTGCACAAATGTAGTACTGTCATGGTAGGGACCAAAGTTTGTGGGGTTTGTATATGGCACACTATGACTAATAGTATTTCATAAACGGTATGGGAACCTTACAGCTTTTTCAAAGACATCTTTGAAATTGAATACTGGAAAACGTATACCCAAAGAAATCCAACATTTCCTTACTCCACATTAAAAATAAGGTGTTAGTAACTCAGCTCCTCAGAGACTATCTAGATTAAGCTATTAGCAGAGATTATTAAATTTTGTAATGAGTTTAATCTCACAAAGGCCTGGGGTAAGAGAGGTCAGAGCTAAGGTTATCAAAACACATGGCAATTTTTCCATTAAGAATATAATTAAATAAATGAAGCCAAGAACCCAGAAAGTCTAAGTTTATATTAAAGTTTCACAACTTTATTTTATCCCATATGAAAGTAAGCTTAAAGACAGTGTAAAGGGTATGTTTTCCTTCCATCCTACTCAAGCTTAAATTGAGAGATGCATTTGAAAATTTCTTTTCATGTAAGTTACATATATTTTATTACACCTTGTTATTTTAAAGGTTAATGGAAGTCAGAAAACAATTTCAGTGAGAAACAGTGATACCTTAAGTTGGTCCTTATGACATAAAAGTAGATGGAAATCAGAGCTGCAACCTTTCTTCATGGAAATGTAAATGAAATAATACAGTAGATACAACATACAGATTATTCAAGCGACTGAGGCAACTTTATGAAGATGGATTAGCCAAAAAATGCAAGAGAATAAATAAAAATTCTTAAATGAGGAATTAAAATTGGCAGTATGCAGTGATTCATTAATTGGTGGAGCATTTCTACAACCTCCCTCCTCCTCTGCTATGTATACTCCAACTCCATCATTAAACCTGTCTCAGCACAGGTCCAGATACAAACACTACCATCCAGGTATTCTTCCACAGGAAATCAGGTAAAACCAAAAAATGAACAACCCCACAACATAAAGCATCTCAAAGTTTATCTCGAAGTATTTACATCTGAATCCTATGCATAAGGAATATGAATGTATAGTTACATAAAATAATATTCAAGAATAAATAGAAAAATGTGTGAGAAAGGAACTGAACAAGAGACAGCATTTTGACTGCATCAAACTTTTGTCCCTAGCTATCCCTGAGTATTAAATCCTATTAGCCTGCAAGCTGAGAAGAAATGTTACAAAAAGTCTGAGATACATATTGAAAGAAAAAATTGTTTTTATTTCTACCTTAAAATTAAACAGGGGCTTGAAAGCTGCTCCATACAGTGGGAAATCAGCAATTAGTCTCCTTAAAGATTTATTATATGTCAGAATACAGGGGAAAATGCCAAAGAAAGGGGAGTGAGCCTTCTTTAAGTCTGAGTAGAAATACCCAAAATACATCCAGAGCAAATGTCCAGAACGACTTAAGGCACAGAAAAAACAAATCTTCTCAATGAAGATTTCTAGATAAAATTTGATGTGCAACTTCTTACTAGTATTACATAAAAACATCAATTTTCAGACTCAAATATCTAGTAGTAATTATGACATGAACTCTAGAATTTCTAGCTCAATTTTAATGCACTGATGTATTTACAAATAAAACTGTCCTTCTGAAACAAATATCAAACTCTTTAGAAGAAGAATATCAACAAAAAGGTTTTTAAAATGGTTCTTAATTTTTTTCTCTATACAGTTACATGTTATTCAAAATTTATATAATGTCTGTGTTAGTAGTGCCTCCTGTCCTAAAATGAACACAAAATATGTTTCAAGACAATTCAACAGAACATGTTGCTTTGAAATTAATCTAGGGATCATACAAACAAATAAGATTGTAGAATAATATTGTCCATCATGCAGAGATCAGAAGTATTTATTTGTCTTTCTGCTCAAATATACAAAAGAGCTGTAAATACGTACAAATGCATATACGTAATATATATTT
>VYZQ01027067.1:0-16744 GCA_013400655.1 Mystacornis crossleyi | reverse complement strand
GCAGAGACCGTCACGTGGTATAGGGGCTGGGTTTTATGTGGGGATGATGGGGACGGAGAGAGCACATGGACTAATGATCCCAGGGAACAGGGGCAGTACATGGGCGGGATTAGGGTACAGAACAAATGAGAACCCAAGGGAGTGGCTAGGAATAGGGGCGGGGGAGGGAGGACAATGTGGGCAGGGCAGGCAATTTAGCAAGTAAAGGAGTGGGAAAACACATCACCACAACCTCCTAAGCATAATTTCAGAAGACATCACTTGCTGTTGTTTACTTCACTTACTTCCTAAGTATTTCTCTGATATTTGCGATTTATTCACCACAAAAAAGTGATCACTTTTATCAAAGTGTGATTTTATGTTTTTCTCTCAAATATAGTTTGTGAATAAACACCTGGACTAAGATGCCAGCTCCAAGACAAAACTGTAAAGACCTAACTAGGGATAAAATTTCTGCTGTAAAGAAAGAGTGTCTTTCACGTCATAGAATTTATTATGATTTTCATTCTGGTGAGAAGTTTAATGGAATAAAAACAATTACCCTGGTATTTGCCATACCTGGAAGCAGAATTAATTTTTCTCTTGAACATAGAGCACAGAAAGAGAAATATATAAAGCACAGAAGATTGATAAGTAGAGAAGTTTAGTTGCACAGCAAACAAGTCCATTTTTAACTTTGTTCAGAATTAATTTTCTTCTCTCCTGAACACTCACAAGCTTTCAAGAACAGAAACAGAATATGTGCTATTTCCATGAAATTATTTTTAAAAATAAATATCTCTGCAACTGCCCAAGTAGCAAGGTTTTTAAAGTTTTTTTCCAACCTGAATGATTCTATGATTCCATGATTTAATTCCTCACAGGAAGCAGGCCCACAAATTTAATTTTAATCTAGCTTCTAAACATGCACGACCTGTCACATAAAAAAGTTGATTTTCTAAGGTACTGAGAAGCCAATATAGAATGGCAAAAGTGTAACTGCAGAAGATTAGTAACAGCTAATTAAATTGTATGATAAGTTATAGCATATCCTGTCAACTTGGAGGCTAATCATGCTTATGCTAATCATGCACATTTTAACCCTATATTACAGTTGTTAATCACTGCGTTTTCACAAGAGTCTGTGAGATAATAGTTTTAATAACTATTTCTGGAGAGTGCAGTTGCTGGAAAGAAGAAAAGAAGAAATCTCTTTCAGGGGAACACTGACTATTTCTTGTCTTACTCCTTCCTGATTCTGAGCAGAGATTCTACATGCAGGAGCAAAACCTCTTAATTCAGCTCTCATATACCTCAAGTAAGCATCACGGCCATTTGGATTCCCTTTGGACTCATGCACTGCAGGGTTATTCTACTGGTATGGCATCCAAGTTCACTTGGATGGCAATAAAGGTCATCTTGGGCTGTCAAAATCATCAAAAGCTGAGGAACTGTCTGCCAAGACTTATACTAGGCTGTGTTTTCTTCATATGAAATTTCCTCTATTGTTGCAGCAGCCTCAGAAGACATGTAGCAGGAAAAGCATTTCCCATTCCAGTTCTTACAAGTAAATTAGATATGGTCATGAGAGGCTGCAGGAGTGCTGAACAAGAAAATTTAGTACTTTGTGAGACTATTCTTATTTTCTTGCTCTATGTCAATTAGAATCTTGTTAGCATTTAATGAGAGTTAAATGACAAGAACCATTATTTTTAATCACTGTTCTCTTTTACAAACTAAGAGAAATACTCCCAGCAGCTTGCATTCCAACTCAGCAAACTGGTCTGGAAGAGGAGAAGAATCTGAGAGAATGGATAATTCCTCATCATGGTTTATTTGCATGGTATGTTCATACATATTTTCAGTAAATTTATTACGGTCTAAATTCAGGAAGATCAATTTCAAAACCCTCTCTAATCGCTTTTTTTTTTTTTTTTTTTTGGTAACAAGTCCAGTGAATTTACCCATATCCATATATGTAGATTTTTTCAGTTGTTTTGTATGTTTCTTTATGAAGTGTTCTAAGTTGGTGTCCCAACGTGTAAATTAGAAACCTTTTAACTTCCAACTCCTCTGATCTCTATTAGTCCTGTGAGACTTATCAAGTCTTATTTAAACAAAATCCTTTTAGTCTGCAGGTACATTTGTAATTCATTCTTCTGCTCTTCTTCATCTCTGTTATCCCTCTAATAAGCAATCTAAAATTTCCATAATGCAATTTTCTAAAGCTAAATTATTCTTACAGAAATTTATCTTTATGTAAAATATGGATAATGATACTCATCACCTTTTTAAATCACTTGAGATTTTCAGATGGAAAATAGGAAAATACCAGATAAGTAAATATTATCATAACAAGCATGTTTTCCATGCAAACCAACAATCATAACATAAATCAGATGCATTGTCAAGAGAAGTAAACTTTGATAGCCTCCCAAACACATTATTGTGTTGAACAACACTCTAACATACAGATGGTAATTATTTGAAAAGTGGTAAGGTGAATATATACTCAAAGAAAAATATGCTGAAGTTCAATCATTAAAAAAAAAAAAAAGAAAATATATTCTAGGTAGACTGCTTTCTAAACTTACAGAGTTTTTCTGACAAAAGGAAGAAAGAATATTAATAAACTCTACAATTATTTGTTCACTACTGTGTATAAATGGGCAATAAGTTAAACAATCAATTAATTGAACTCTCAATGTTTATCTTTCAGTGAGTCCTCATTCTACCACGGGGCTAAAATATCTCCTTGAGTATAGCAATGTTTGTCATGACTTAATAAAAATTATGGTTCAAAAATGTAGCCTTTTTTAGTTCTAACTTGTGCAACATAGTGTGGAGTTCTGTGGACAAGGTTATTAGTGTAATGATCTCATTCTTTGATACTATTCAGCTTATTACCAGTTCTTAAGATAAAAATAATAAGGAATTAATATTGACTCTGAAATACATTCTCTGTGACTTAAGATCCACCAAGATTTTTCATCAATAATACTCTATTATTTCATTACTCTCCCACAAATTTTACTAATTACAATTCAATATTTACTCTAAAATATTCTCAACCGTGTTTTCCCACATTTTCTAATTAAAATAAAGTAAATTGCCTAAAATACATCAAGCAATAAGTGAATTAGAAAAATCTCACCGAAATACCTTGTTTCAGAAGGATGTCTCCTCATGAAATATAATATGTGGAGTCTCTTTTATGTGCTGTATAACATCTGTCCTGGGAGCCTAAAAACCCCCCGTGTGCTGGGCTGCATCCAAAGCCCCATGGGATGCAAAGCTGGGCAGGCAGGAGATTCCGCCCCTCTGCCCCACTCTGCTGAGACCCCACCTGCAGTGCTGCATCCAGCTCTGGGCTCCCAGCACAGAAAGGACATGGACCTGTTGGAGCCAGTCCAGAGGGGGACACCAAGGTGATCAGAGGGATGGAGCACCTCTGCTATGAGGAAAGGCTGAGAGAACTGGGATTATTGAACCTGGAAAAGAGAAGGCTTTGGGGTGACCTAATTGTGGCTTTTCAGTACCTGAAGGGAGCCTACAGGAGAGATGGACAGAAACTGCCTGGACAAGGGGGAATGGCTTCAAACAGAGAGTAGGTTTTTTATTGGATATTAGGAAGAAATTCTTCCCTGTGAGAGTGGTGAGGCACTGGAACACCTTTCCAAGAGAAGTTGTGTCTGCCCCATCCCTGGAAGTGTTCAAGGCCAGATTGGATGGAGCCCTGAGCAACCTGGTCTAGTAGAAGATGTTCCTGCCCATGGCAGGGGGTTGGAACTAGATAGTCTTTAAGGTCATTACCAACCCAAACCACTCTATGATTCTTTGAAGGTTATATGTTTTTCCCAACATTTACTTATACATGTACTGTAATATTGTTCACCCAAACAATTATTTTCCAGTTTAAAATGGAATATAGAGGAAAAAAATATCAGATAGCTGTTAATTATTTGTTTTGGGGTGATTTTATGGTGATACTCTATTTCCTGATTGTATGTCTCATGCCTGCAAATGGTTGCTGTAGCTTTGAGGTGGGGCCAGGAGATGGTGGGGAGCCTTGGGTCTCTTGTGCAGGCTTTTTCAAAGGCTCTTGCATGGGCTTTTTCCCCAGGCATCTGTGGTGTCATGCAGACTCCTTCCTTTTTTGGCTTAGCTAACTTGGGTTTTTGTTAGCTTAGGCAAGAAGTTTTTTTCCTTTCCCTGGCCTTGGAGACTGTGGCAGCAATCCTTCAGTGGCGTTTTTCTGAAGTGAACCATTTGGTTTGTTTTGGTTTGAGGTCAGAGAGAAGAGTTGACAGGAGACGAATTGGCTGGGGACCAGCAGAACAGCGAGGGGCCACTCCATCCCGACCCCAGATCTCAGAACAGCTGAGTGAACAAGAGAAAGGACACCAAATCCACCAGCTTCATCTACTGGGAAGAGGGAACCCACAACAGAGATTCAACAGGTTCCCATCTGTTTTTTTTAGGGATAACATCCTCTCACAGACCTGCTTGATGGGAGAGACAGAGAGATCAGAAAAGCACAGCCTTGAGATAAACTTCTTGGGGACAAAGCCCTTTGGTATATTGGGGCAGGAGGGGCCCTCCACCCTACTGCCCAGTGGAATGAGCTGAGACAAACGGAGCCTGTGTCCCCATGTGCTGGCATGGCATTTTTAGCAAGGTAATGAAATAAAGCTGTGGTTTGGTGGTCGCCTTGCTTACCATATGTGTTGATTCTCACACTGAGCCAATCAGAAATTACAGGAATGCCTCTGTGATAAGAGAGGAAGGAAGGAAAAAAAGTTATTTTGCAGACGTACTTGTGGTCAGAAAAGAGCTAGAGGAGAACATGTGAGAGGAACGGCTCTGCAGACATCTCGGTCAGGGCAAGAGAGGGAGGAGGTGCTCCAGGCACCAGAGGAGAGATTCCTCTGCAGCCCATGGTGAAGGCCATGGTGAGGCAGCTATGCCCCTGCAGCCCATGGCAGCCCATGGGAATGCAGAGATCCACCTGCAGCCCAAGGAGGAGCCCACACCAGAGAAGATGAATGCCTGAAAGTGGCTGTGAACCTGTGGGAAACCTGTGCTGGAACAGGCTTCTGGAAGGACCTGTGGACCTGTGGAGGGAGGAGCCCACATTGGAGCAGGTTTCTGGGTAGGACTTGTGACCCTATGGGGGACACATGCTGGAGAAGTTCATGGAAAACTGTCTCCTATGGGAGGGACCCCATGATGGAGCAGGGGAAGGACTCCTCTCTCTGAGCAGTGGCAGGAACCTGACTGTAACCCCCATTCCCTGTCTCCCTGAGCCTCTGGGGGGAGGAGGTAGAGCTTAGAAAGGGAGAGAAGTGCTGGAAAGATGTTTTTAAGATTTGGTTTACTTCTCATTATCCTGCTCTGATTTTGTTGGTAATAAATTCAATTAATATCTGAATTAGAGTCTGTTTCACCCATGACAGTAACTGGTGAGTGAACTCTTCTTGTCCTTAACTTATGAACATTTTGTTTTATTACCTTATGAACATTTTATTTTATTTTCTCTCCCCAGTGCAGATGCAGAGGGCAGTTAGAGTGGCTTTGGTGGATGCCTGGTGTACAGCCACAGTCAAACCACCAAAACACCCAACACAATAATTAAAGAACCATTGCAAGGATGGACTACAATTAGCTAGGAGTTGAGTGTGGCTGCAGTACTGGCATGGGCCGTACTGACATCAGCCAGAGATGCTGCCCTGAGCAAGGGCCAGGGACAGAGAGCAGGGTCTCCCCACAGCCACGTGATGACCACCACACCAGTTGACAAAACAGGTCCAGCTGGACAGCCAGGGAGTGAGTAGGTCTTCCTGTGAGGCCAAACCTGAAATAGGATTCCTGTTTTCCTGAGAGTGGGGCATGAAAGTGGTCTCAGATTTGTCCCAGGGCATTTCAGGACTGCTGGTGCCCTCACAGCTCTGATATTGATTGTTGTACGCATTTGTGTTGCATGTTTGAAGTAACCCTTATAGAAGCATATATCATTCTCTCTGTATATAAATTTAGTTGTAAGAGATTGTTAAATATGATTCTTGTGTGCTCTGTATCATACTTCATGTATTTTATTTGGGTATGCGCCCTTACAAGATTAGTAGGAAGTTTTTCTGCCCATAGCTTACGGTAGAGATATCTTAGAAAAACATAAACAGTAAACAGTGTCAGTCACTGAAAAAGAAAATACACAATTTTGGAAAATGCACTGAATTATAAGTACATTCATGGTACTTTATCTCTCCTGAATTTACAAATATACAGTAATGTGGCAACTTTCTTACACTAAATGGTGGATGAATTTTTATTCTTCCATATATTGTACAGTTAAGTACTCTATCCAGTTTTACAAGTTATGTTCTGTAGTTTAAATGTTCCTTTGGATGGGTTCACTTTTTATTAAAGAATTACCATATATTTCCACTACTAGTAGTGGAAATTAAAAAAAGAAGAATTCCCCTTGGAGAATTCCCCTTCCTTTATTGTCATTCGAGGAGTACTTACTCAGGGTTACAATTTTACATTTTAACTTGCAGATCATTTTCAAAACACGTGGGGAGCAGCTCTGACATGCATTAGATGAATGTACTGTTCATGTGAGAAAATACAGGCCAATAGGAGATTGTTTTCCAGGGAAACAAACTGCTTTCAGTGGAGATGATTTAAGAAGTCGTCCATGATGAAATATAAAAAAGAAACAATTGCAATACAGACTAATGATGTTAAGTTGCATTAATTGTCATATATGAAGTTAGTGTTTATCAAGCGATATCTCAACCCTGGAAAAATTATTTCAGATTTTTTCAAAATTATCGAAAAAAAAAATAGAAACATTATAGGTGAGTAGCACATAGAGAAATAAATACCTTCTAGCATTTGAAAAAGATTTCATAGACTATTTCTTAAAAGAATATGAAAAGCGAGTTTAAAACAGGAATAGAAATATTCTAAAATGCATTCAATTTAGATGAAATATGTTTTATTTAAGAAATGTAGAATAATAAATGTAACTCTGGAAAATTTTGATTACAATAGTAATCACAGTGGTAAAATCTATGTAATTTAATAAAAACTATTAATATTGCATTGATAGTACCTGTTACTAGTACATGACAGTATACCAGTATGATTATTTGAAGAACTAAGTGCAAAGCTTCCTTCATTAGACTTTAGGAAGAACTGATGGCATTTGAACCACCTGGAGCTATTAAAGCAGCACGAAATACTTCCTTCCCCTCTTCCCTTTCCAGAATTGTACATACGTATAAAGTAATTTCCGAATGATATACTGTAGTGGTTTTGTTCACATCTTTTTATCTTCTGTGAGATACGAATTAGGAGGAATGCAAAGCAGGCTCCAAGCTTTAAAGAATATAAAGAAGTTTATTAGTAACAGAATTAAAAGTAAAAGGAAATAAAAAGGAATTAAAGCAAAACCCCCTTTTTCTTCCAGCACCTCCCCTTTTTACCCAACTCACACAAAGGATAACAAACTATGATTTTGGTCAGTATTATAGTTCTTAAAAGTCTCTCCACTATTTAGGGAAAAAAGGTTTTCTTTTGCTTCACGTGATTTCCAAACTCCTCGAAGGGCAACAGACCTGCCCAGAAATTCTGCTGTTGTGGAAAATATCTCTCCCATGAATCTTGCAGTCTTCCCACAGCTGCCAGCATGGGCCATACATGGGGTGCTCTTTTTTAAGGATAAGCAAATTCTAACTTAAAAGCAACTGCTGTCTTCTTCTCAAAATCTCTAAAAGTCTCTTATAGCTCTGAGGTGACCTGGCATGGTCACGTTTCTTTTTCCCACAGGTTGCACACAAAATTCTCATGCCCCCATGTCTTTAAGTGGATTAAAGAGAAAAGGACCGTTTGTGATAGTACAGTTTTTACCACAAAAAGTATATTTAAGCTCTGTGCTGGGTGCGACTCCACCCTCTTTTCCCATCACCATCTTCAGTTCCGTTTCAATGACTTACTTTCTCTTTCCCTCTGAACTTGAAGTCACCATGATTTTCTTCGGGCTTAATGTTGGAGAAAAAGCTTCCTTCTCTTTATGCAGCTGGCTCCTCAGCTTGACCCTAGCTACGTTAGAGCAGAAAGCTCTATCGACTCCCGCCAAGATCTGGGCCGGGCCGTGTGAGGGGGGAGGGATCTCTAATTGTTAGAAGCAGCGTAGGGTGGTATCAGCTATGCAGCAGCTTAATGGTTGTTTCTTAGCTGCCCGTGGCTCTGAGGGGGTTCTCCCACAGCTACCTGGGGCCATGCTCTGGTGCCAGGGGAGGGGAGGCCCAGGGCCACTCCAAGAGATGGAGCCCAGAGCCCATTTTTTACTCTCCTCCCCATGGGAGGCTTGAACACCAAGAGGAAGTTCCCGCATCTCCACACAGTTTAAATATGTAAATTTCAAGAAATATTACTGGTCTACACTACTGTCCACCAACTCAGGTTCAAACTACCACATATACTTTTTTTGATCCTGCAGGACTTTGGTATAGCATTTATCAAAAATATTTTGCAACCTTTTTTTTTGTCATAGGGATGTCATCAGCTCTTACAAAGTAGAGCAATATGAAATTTTACAGCAACCGTGTCCAGTTCCACATCTCTTACTTGCAAGGAATCCAGTTTCACATTAATTTATTCAAATATATTGATATGAATTTTGCTCAGGTCTGAGATTTAATCAATGCCTTTAATGAACTAACAGGAATTCAAATCAAACTGTAGGAAATAGTGTCTTTCCTATCATTTTTCAATTAATTAAGTTCAATTAAATTTTTACAGTTAAAAGAGAATTCAGGCTGAGGTTACTAAGTGATAATAAACATTAAAAGGAGAGAATTTTAAGCAGTGTGGAAGGCAGATATTTGAATGATATGTAGAATTTCTGTTTAGAGTTTATTTTTAATATTTTTTTTCTGAAGATATATCCAAGGCTTTATCAGCTTAATAGAAATAACATATCAAGGGACATACTGGAAGAAGGTGGCAAATATTTGGTAAATTAATTCAAAACTAGCATTTCCTTTTCCCAAAAGAAGCTAGAGTAATAAAGAAACTACAAAAGCTTCCAATTTTAGACTGAAACAATTGAAGAGCAGGTTTTAAATATATATATATAAAAATGTGTGTAGTGAGAGTACTCAACACTAGAAGCTCTCCTTAAATCAGTTCTGTTACAATTATATCACATCCTTGTTTGCCTCAAGATCCGATTGTATACAACTTGCTGTACATAAACACATACTTTAAATATTCTCTCAGGTACTGATGTCTCTCATACATGTTGCACAAAAGCCTTTATTCAAAAAGATTGTAAAAACAGCTTTATCAAAACTTCCTTAAACATAACTTCAAATGCTGATTTCATCTTTCCTTGGAGCAAGAAAAAAGAATGTTTATTTTTCCATGGTTGTCAATGGCAAAGATACATTTTAAGAAAATGTCCTGGTGAAAAAAAGGTTGGCTTGCATGTAACTACCAAGCTTAAGATGAATATTTTAAATGGTTTCTTATTTATATTTTTCACTTTATGTCAAAGACATCTGGAATGTAAACTTTTTACCTCCAGAATCAATTTTTTAAAAATAGCTACATTTTTTGTGTCTCTCTAACCAAGGTTGTGTCAAGGTAGGAAATCTGTGATAGCAGAAAATAAATTATTTTGTCTTTGTGTTATCAATATTGATTGTCATTTACTCCACCTTTCTAGGGCTTTGCATAACTGTTAGGTTAATATTAACATTAATAAAACATCTTTTAACCACCAATCAATACTTGGATCACCCCAATATCCTTCAACTCTTTATTTTATTAGAACTGCCATTTTTGCTCTTGACTATATTGTATTATTTAATAATTAATGGTGATTATCAGTTATTTGACTGTACAGTTCCTTAGTGACACAAAAACGTCTTTGTGCTTTGAAAACATAAAATATTGTTATTATTTGAAAAAAATTTAAAATTTCTGGATAGATATTTCTAACACCTTTACCTTCATGAAAGAGAATCAAGTAGAAATTGGTTTCTGTTCTGTGGGTAATTCCTCCATATCCATTGTAAATCTTTACCTTTGGAATCACATTTTAACTACTATCTGAGTGTGCAGCCTCTGGGTGGAATCTACTGACTGGCACTATCAGCTCCCTAGTCACAGCTTCTTGAATGGTAGAGCTTGAATGGTCACAACTTCTTGTCAGTGGTAGAGACAATTACATTGGCAAAGTCAGAGGAAATTCTTGCTGCACATTGCAATGGAGTTGAGAATTTAAAGATCAGTCAGTATTTATCTATAATGAATTGAGCACTGTTGATAAAGAATAATCTATAAGTTTTTTAAAAGAGTGGGGTTTTCCCTGAGTTTTTTCTACTGTTTTGGCTAAAAAGCTCTTTGAGAATGCAAAAATTTTGTGTGCTGTACTTTTGTTCAATACAAAAGTGGCTATTTTTTCCCAAGTGACTCACTGCCTTCTTCCTTCATGAACTAATGAAAGAGCAGCATTCAAAAAACTGGCATGTATTAGTACCTTGGTTAAAATACATTAATATACTTCATTTGTTACCAATAGATAAAACCTTATAAAATGAAGGCCTTGTTGCCGTTGTAAAATCGTGGCTCAGGCCTGCTACTTTGGCTAAGTAGAAAAGAACTGTGGGAAAGAGACACAGCTGAATTAGAGGTAGAGAAATATGCTGCATGACTGTCATGTGCTCATATCGTGGTGGATGGTGGTTGGTTGAATTATGTTTGTTATGCTTTAAAAATATGTAAACTGATAACCGGCTAACTGCTTAAAAAGGCTGTGTTTTTGCAATAAAGTGGCTCTACTTTGCCCCTGCCCAGGGACTCTGTAGCTTCCTATCACAACATCATTATGCAGGGAGTGAGAAAATAAACTTTTTTTCCAAATCATTAGTAAATAATAATGTACACATGCCGCGTGTTTTAGCTCTGTGAATGCACACAGTACTGGAAGAATCCAGATGTCAAATGTAAAGAATGACTGAAAACAGGATTTCTCTGGAACAAAGAAGATCTTGCACAAGATTAAACCAGACCAAAGAAATTTCACTGGTGTCCTGGTTTGGACAGGTGTCTACTAAGGAAGGCAGGAGTCCCCCTCCCACCCCGGAATGGAAAAAATGTAACCCCCTTCCTCCCGAACTATNTCCAGTTCTAAATCTCGAGATGTCTCTGCTCCCCCACCTGAGAAGATGCCACCAAGACCAAAAAAAAGGGACAATTGGGCCCCTCCCTTGTGGCTGGCTAGGTCCTTTGTTTCTTTTAAGTACCCCAGCAATCGCCCCTTAACATGGGAAAAAATTCCTTTGAGAGGAGAAGAAAAGAACACATACACACACAAAAAGAAAACCTCCTCAACCCCCAACAACTGGATAGATCCATTAATACTTAAAAGCATAGTTTAAAGTACATTTAAGAATATACATATATTCTTAAACAAATGAGTTTCTGCATGCACACCCATTCTACCGATTGTTGCCCTTAATGGCCAAGGATAGTTTATTTTGTTTTAGAGATAATGTCTTTGTGTGCTACGATCCGGTTTGAACCCAGAAGAGCAAAGAAAAACTAAGTCTCTGTGCATAAACCAGGAGGAACTTTGAGAAGGTTCAAAATATTCCCAAAAACGAGACTAAAACCAAACGAGGTTGCTGGTGACAAAAAAAATTGTTGTATTTTATTTAACAGTAAAAGAAGGAAAGAGAAGAGAAAAGAAAGACGTAGAGAAAGAAGGGGGGGGNNNNGAAGAAGGGGGGGGGGGGGGGGGGGGTATGGGGACAGGGAGAGGTGACATGGGTTAGGTAAGCATATCACCCCTCCGAGGGCCCCAGCGACGTCTCGTTGCTCCCCTCCATCTGGTCTGCTTTGGTGGTGAGGGTCCCCTGCTGCCATGCCATGCCACGCCACGCAGCCACACGCAGCCACACACAGCCACACGCAGCCACACGCCTAGGAGTAAAGAATTCCGTGGATTAATATATACTCTGGGTAGGTGGGAACACCCATGTGTCTCCCTTGCAGGGGCCAGCTTGACACTGTCCCTTGCAACACTGAGGGTCTGTTGCATCATCTCTGGTGCTCTGGTGCAGTGTCTGGGGACCCCTTTGAGGGGGGGCCCTTTGATGAGCCATGACACCCCCTCTGCTGCAGATAAGCTTTTACTCCGGGTGAAGGCTCAGCTGGGCTCCTCTGCACAGTGGAGGATGGACAGTTGCTACACCTCTGACCACAGTCTTTTCCAGCACACACCCAAAGCCTCTGTCCCCCCACCCTTTGATGTGAGGGTCTGTTCGAGCCTGGCAGCTGGCAGCCCTGGGGCTATGTTAAACTGATAGCCCTTGGAGGTGTTAAGCTTAGGCTTTGTGAATGTTCCCAGAGCAGAGTTGTTATTCTAGCTTATCTTCATCAGCGAGCAGTGTAAGGCCTCAGTCAGGGCCCCATTCAGGGTGTGGTAGTTCTCTGCAGCTTTTGCAGTACAGTTTTAAAAATCCTTCATGAAAAAGTTTAAGTCATAAACTGCAATATTTCAGTCTCTGACAATGTGACAGTTACACAGTCATGTGACCCTTATTGGTACTTGGCATTTCTCAAATTTCAAAAAAGAAAGGGATCCTTGGAATATTTTCAAATCACATTTCATAGGTTTTTCTTTGTCCTCTTCTTGTATTCTTCATTTAAATGTAAGGGCATCAAAATTTTTTTCTTTTTCTAATCATTACAAAAAAATTATGTGAAGACAGAAAAGCCCCAGGTGATGGTACAACAAAGAAACAATTTTCTGCTGAACTGCAGTTCTCTAGGAACATCAAGACACACTTTAAAATTCTACTGAAAGAACTATTTTGTATGAAAGCTATCACCTTAGATTCCCTCAGAGTTAATTTATTTTTGGATGTTCCTAGTTTTGAGGGGGTTTGGGGGTTTTTTGGGTTTGTTTTTTGGGGTTTTTTGCATCCTCATATCCTAGCTCTGTATTATTACTATATATTTTTGCATAGATTAGGGGATTTCCTTGTTGTATGATTCATCAGTGTTTTAAACTGGAACAGGAATGACACATTTAGGAAACTTGTGAAGATTTCTACGAATTCACTTTCCCATGTCAACTTCTTTTTAATAATTAGCAATCTTGGTATTTTGAAAATGAATAGCTACACAAAGCAATAAAATAACAAAATAGACTCTACAAAATATACTAAGGTCTTTACTGCAGTTTTTTTCATATGTGGGAAAAAGTTTGCCTCAGATTTCTTTCAGACAGAACAAAGAATAATCTGGAAACCAAGGAAGCGCCTTCCTTGGTACCAGCTGTGTAGGTGTTGAGAGCTCACACAAATATACTGTATATCCATGTGTGTACCTATGTATATGTGTTTATGCAACTTTTGGCCTTTGTTTAAAGTGCAGCTGGAACTCCAGAAGCAGACAAAAACCTGTTGTATAATACACATAAAATCTCGGTGCTGCTGAGGGATTACACATTTGGTTTATAGATTACAATTTGGCAAACACTAATTATGATTCTTGCAGTGGGTTGACCCTCTCTCTAAGGCTGTAATAGCTAATCCTGTTCTGCTTTTTCTTTAATTAACTAGATTAAAATTACTGAACAAATCACCTGTTTGCAATTACGTATCTGTTTCCAACACAGCAAATGATCACTTCAAAAAATATGTTCTAAATTTAATAATTAGAAAAAAGGAATATGAACAGAATCAGTCTTCAAAATATTTTTACCTAGGTTAGATGCAAGTAGACTAAAATTGCTGCATCCAGGGATTATTGAAATGTTACTTGAATAAATATGCAAATATGCTTTGCTCAAATAGCTAATTAACCAGATGTTATAAAATGGAAATTCCATGTACATTTTATAGAGCAAAGGTTAAAGAAAGAGTTAAATTCAAAGATTGCTAGACCTCATTTGTGATGGAGATGCAAAACTGTAAAGCAAATATCTGCAGAAAGCTGACTCTGAAACGTGATCCACTCTATAATATAAACTAACTCTCTGTCAATTTTTTGAGATTGTCCATCACAAATTCCCGTCCCATCCATTCCCACAGAAAAAGATGTTGTTCTTCTTTTTCAACGCAAAAAAATATAGATTATTCTGACCAAGAGCACTGGTACTTGAAAGTGATTTGAAATAAAGTGCGTCCCTTTATAAACTTGATAAACTATGACTGTGGTGATAATTCTGATAATTTCTGTTTTGTAGAAACAACTTGCAAACAAAGGGGCATATACAGGTGAATAAAGCAGGTATGAAACTGCCACTGCCTGCTAACTGGCCCATCTTCCTCTGTAATTCAAGTTAAGGAAATGAATTTTCATCTAGAGACCCTGGATGCAGTCCTCATGGGAAAGCATCTCAGCTGAAGGTTTCATTTGGAGTCCAATAACACTGTATTTGAAATGAAATTTTTAAATATACAACATTTCTGGGCAAAAGGTGGTTTTGGCATTTTTTCCCCCAACTTTTTAGGATGTGACTTTCTGCCACTGAAACACATGACTTATTGCAATGAAGAATCCTTTCACTCTGGAAGCCTAATGTTGGGGGGTTTGGAACTAGATGATCTTTAGGGTCCTTTCCAATCCAAACCATTCCATGATTCTAAGATTGATTCCTTTTCCTTCTAGTATTTCTAAATATCTAGTATAATTTATTGGAAACTATAAAAAACCCCCAAACCCTGAAATCCATACAACTACTATAAAGTAGGTATAGATGTCGATTCTCCTAAAATGTTGTAACTAGGTGTACACAATTATCTTTAGTGGCAGGTGTTTAATGCCACATAAAAGAAATTACCAAGTTAACTTCAAAAACACTAGTAATAGTTTCAAAAATTGCTTCTCAGTGAAGACAAATAATTATAAATTTTAGGAAACATCCTGTTGAATTGACACAATTGTAATGACATCTCTGTAGGTGGCTCATATCTTGCACTGTTTTATAAGCTGCTTGGAGCATAATGACAGCATTCGCACAATAGGCCTACGCAAGGATGAGGCAGCATAATTGCAGCAGCAGTGAAGCATGAATACAGACTAATTAACAAAATTGGAACTGCTACACTCATGCTCACATTTCATCATCTTATTTCATTTACTTTTGCATGCTTTTGTGGTCACAGAATTGCTGTGTTTGTTGTCTGAATACTGCAGATAATATTGTCCATTTGCTGCCCACATCTTCCTGTTTTCTTGGAATGTATCAGTTGTACAAGCTGAACTCCATTACTGAGGGTTCTCCTCTAATCTTTTACTTAAGGTTATGCCGTGGGTGGTCCATGCTCCCTTGCATATGCAGTATATGTAGTTATGAATAAACATGTATACACACCCATACCTATATGCAAACACACATAAATTCACACATATTTCTAAGGAACCTGCAAGAAAGATCAAGAGAGACACTGTTTATGAGATCATATTTACAGGACAAGAGGGAACAGCTTCAAACTGAAAGAGAGCAGGTTTAGATCACATATTAAGAAAAACTTCTTCCCTGTGAGGGTGGTGAGACTTGCACAAGTTGGCCATAGAAGCTGTGGATGCCCCACCCCTGGAAGTGTTCAAGGCCAGTTTGGATGGAACTCTGAGCAACCTGTAAAAGGTATTCCTGCCCACGGCAGCGGGGTTGAAACTAGATGATCTCTAAGGTCCCTTCCAACCCAAGCCATTATATGATTCTATGATTATCCCTTTTCCATGGTTTTCCATTGGTCTAGAGGTACTATAAAAACTATGTTTGTATGTGTGTATATATATATATATATGTGCACAAAAACCCTTACATGAATCACATACTATTTTCTGTATGTTTATACACACCCAAAGTTAAGCCAAGACAATATGCCAGTGTAAGCACACAAAAAAAAGCATCTAGGAAATTTTATCGACCAGTTTCAAGTTATAACAAGCATTCAAAAAAAAAAAAAAAAAAGAATTACACAAGTATTCTGTGTTAAAGAGAAATGGTAATGCACAAAACAGGTGGCACACAATTTCTGCTCATGCTGTGTGAGAAGAAAAATGTCTGCTTCTACAGATGAAAATTCTGAAAAAAAATCGTACCAGAGAATGTCATTGCTATTCTGCAGTAGGTGTAGTGCCACATCAATCTCTACATCTCTCATTTAGTGTCAACTTGGGGAAAAGATCATACAGGCATCTAAACATTTAAATGTACTTTCCTAAAATTCTGTTCTAAGGGTGTTAAGCAGGATGTGTAAGGGCTAAGTAATACACATTTTGGTAAGCACCAACTACTATATTTTTTCAACAAAAAAGTTATTATACCATTACTTTATGTTTCTCTTATGTTTCTCTTTTACTAATAAGTGGGAACTTGACTGGCCTGGCATGGCTTCCAAGATATAATGGGTCATGGCTTAGCCACTTCCTCAGCCAATTCCCTCAGTACCTGTGGACATGTCTTTTCAGGTCTCAAGGACTTTGGAATCTTCAGGTTCCTCAAATGGTCTCAAACCCAGTATTCTACTTTTCCCCCAATCCCCGCTTTCACCTTCTAAAACTTGGGCAGTGTGGTTGGAACACTTGCTGGTTAAGACTGAGGCAAAAGAAGTTGTTCAATGTTCTCCATGTTCCCTGTATCCTTTCCTGAAAGGACCCACATGTTCCCTGGTGTTTCTTTTATCATTGATTTACTTTTTGAAGATTTATTGATGTCCTTGGCCAGATTTAT
>VYZQ01027064.1:0-31993 GCA_013400655.1 Mystacornis crossleyi | reverse complement strand
CCCTCAAATCCTTGTTGCAATGAGTTGTTAAGAAGCAGTAATGAACAGGGGGTACCTTGGCTCATATTCATCCAGCAAATGAGATGATGGAGGCCCACCATGAAGACAAAGCATGTACTAAACATCTTTACGTGCAGAGAGCGTTGCATATTATTCCAAACAAGTTTTCCCGGTTCAAACACCTGGTATAATTACCAATAATGAAAGTCAGTGAAGGCACCCAAAATGCATCCTCAGCACTGATGCCACAACTTTTGTTAATCTCATTTCTCTAAAGTGATGCAGGCATAAGATCCCAAATTGAACAGAATGAATGAAGTGTTCAACGTTCGATGTGAAATTTGCCTCTCAGTTCAGAGGGGGAAAAAAAAAACAAAAATAAAACCAAAGCAAGAACCGTAAGAAGGGTAAAGGTGACGATCTTTGCTTTTCCTTCAGCACAGCCCGGCCGTCTCCACTGTGGGCGCAGCGAAATCACCCCGTGGAAGAGCTGGTTCCCAGCACACAGAGGGTCTGCGGGACAGCACCGTCATCTAGTGGGCATCCGAGAGAGCGTTCACACGAACTCCTGCTCTGGGACACACGCAGCGCTCTGCTCGGGGACCACATCCCGCGAAACCAAACTCTGAGTCCCCTGGGCAGACCCACGCGAGAGAGTCACTCGGCTCCTTATCCCCTGCATCACCACCCAGTACAGACAGCAGTTCCCTCTGGGCCTCCAGACAATCCGTCTGGACAGATTTCAGGGATAGAGTTTCCTCTATCACACCCTCACCTACTAAGCCTCAGATATTTCTTTTTGGGAATCAATAGAAAGACTCGTTTTGAATAAGGGTGAAGAGTTCAGGCAGGAAAATCACTGACACACATACCTAGAGGTTTTTGTCTAATTAAAGCTGCCACAGTGCACCAGCCTTAGAGATCACCTATTAGTACTACTGCCGTCTTCTAAAGAAAGCTTCCTAATAAAGCCAGAGCAAGGAACTTTTAGTGACACTAATCCATCACTAAATTCTCTTTTGGGAGAAAACAGCAAAACCACCAAAGCTTGCAATTACTCTTGAATCACAGTGTTTAGGTCTGCATCCGGATGTCATTCTGTTTGTTCATCACCAAGTTCATCAGCTCTTCTCCCTCCCTGTTCCTAAAACAATACTGTCACCGGGCCCTGCCTTTAGGCTGCTAAACATTGGACCTTCCAGGGGATGCTTAGCAGTGGAGCTACCGCCTGTCTTAGCTGAGGGAAGCATTAGCAAAGTAATCAATTTTTATTACAGTTTCGTATTTTGTCCTTCTTTTGTAATTCCTCTCGGTGGCAGAGCCTGGATGAGGACTGGGAGTGTCCTGTGGAAGCTACAACACTCCTCGGTCTCTGATGTGCTGCATCAAGCTCCTGTGTTAAAGTTGAGCCTCTGCTGCCAAACCATCTGCCTAATTTTGAGCTGTGGGATTTTTCTTCCACATTACCATTCACCTCATTATTCTTGTGGTCCTTCTTTCAGTTTTATATCCTAAGCAAAATTTCCCTCTATAACACAGTTTGCCCCTCCTCCAGAGATATTAACCCATTTCATTTGCTGCCCGCTGGGTAAAGAGTTAAAAGGGCTCCACTTGTGTCAGTTTAAACTCTCTTAATAAAGGGAACCAGAGCATTTATGCAGCAACTCTTTACCTCATTATGTGGCGTTATAGCCAGGTATGTGCTCCGAGTTTAAAGCAAGCAGCTAAAATCCATTCTCTGCTTCTAGGGGAGGGAGTGCAATCAATTCCTAATGAGACTCCCAAGTCTCCACAAACTTCAGAGGACAGAGATACATTTACAAGTGCGACACCACAAAAGGTGGAGTCTTAATTCCAAAGCAGACATGCACAACACAAATTAAACAGCCAAGATTAACTGTGCCACATCGGGCTCACCAAGTTTGCAATGATGAATATATTATACAGTCCTCATCAGATCCTGGGGGATTTAAAGATGCAGGAAGGTCAGACGTGCTGTCATTGTTCTCAGAGCATTCAGTGCTCCACTGTGCACATAGAAGAGCAGAACGCTCCATCCTCTACCTTTTGCCAACTAATTGACTCTCATGACCTAAAATGATGCACTGATGCCTTTAGAAAACGCTTTACTTGAAGTTTCACCTTTTTTTTTAGTTTAAATCAATGAATGCAGTCAGAGAAGGCATTTTTCTTCTCTTTCCTCTGTATAAGAACTCTTCCGTCTCCTCTGTTTCTGCTTTCATCAGGTAAATTTGGCACTGGAAACCTCATGACACTGCCTTTACTCTCATTTTGACTTCAGAAGCCAAAGCAACTACAAGCGTTAGTTTAGCTTTGTGGAGCACAGGCATTCATTTAGCCATAGAGCAAAAGTGTTGCTAAGCTTATCACAGCCTCAACTAATCTGAAGTTATCATCCTCAAAACCAGCAACAACAAAACAAACCTGAAGAACAAGCATTCAGCTTGCAGCATTTTTTTAAATGGGTAGGTAGCAGTGACTGAAAATCGGGAGTTGGATCTCTAGCATAAGAATAGTCCAGGAAAAGCCTGACTATGCTTGAAACTATTCTCACATAAGATTAACCCAGAAGTCTCACTTGATGCCACTAGATGTCGTTCTTGGACTTTCAGTTAAAACAACTGTTAGGGTTTTATTTTTTCCCTCTAGTTGTTATGCCAGTTGCCACAAAGAATGAAGACCTTGCCATGATTTTACATCTTAATTTAATATGATAGTTCCACAAGAATATATTGGGCTTAATGTTTATGGGAGAAGACACATGCCAAATTCCTCCAGTATGAGCCAGGAACTGGTCTGCTCATAATTCAGCTCAGTATATGATCTTCTTAAAAGGAACACAGGCTTCAAGAACTTCTTGTTTAAATATTGATCTTATCCTCAGCATTGTTTAATCCCTCTAGAAACATTAGAGGAAAGCAGTGCTTTATTGTGGGGAGGCTCTATTTATTTGCAGGGGTTTTTTTGGTCATCTTCTATTTGCCAAAGTTAGAGGTGTAAATGAAATTATGTTTCTGACAGTCTTGTTATTTAAGGAAACTCTGATGGAGACAGTGTGCACCACTAACCACATTTTAAAATGCTTAACATTTCCACTTGTGAAAAGGGAACAAATTGAGGGGTGGAACTGAGAGGCATTAAGCAGCAGGGCAAAAGAGAAGCAGAGTGCAGAGGGAACAGAGCACAGCAAGCGGACCAAGACAGGATCAAACGGAATTTGAGAAAAAACTTTTCAGATTTGCCAGCACCAGGACTTCAGGAAAGGCACCTACACATGGTCGTAGTAAACACCATGACAGAACTGGTTGGCATTCAGATGCAAGAAGTGTTCTGGGGTCAGATCCAGACCATGACGTGATAAAAGCTTGAGACTCCAGACATCATTATTCCAAGGCCAGGGCAATAGACAGCCCCGTAACACACAGGCGTTTATATATTTTGCTGTGAATGTTACTTAGATGCTTGAGTAAATCCATCTGACCCTTTTTCAAGGTTGATTAATCAAAACACTGGATAAACATTCCCTTGCTAGCAGCAGGCGCACTTAGCCAGGCAGCGATGTGCCCTCGGAGCTGATCCCAACCAGGAAAGGTCACTGCTGCACAAGGCACAGCCTCCCCTCGGCCCAGGCAGCAGCTCTGGCACCACCAGATCTCCGTGAAGCGCAGATTTCAATCCTGGCAGGACTGACCCAGCGCCTCACCGTGCTATTTGCCTACATTCAGTGCTTTCGGGGGGGGCACAGAGCTGTCCCCAGTGCCAGCTCCTCCAGCTGGGGCCTGTTCCTCCGGGCCCCTTTTGCCTTTCCGCAGCCAGGCGGGAGTTCACTGGTCACAGCCCTCCCTGTTTCTCCCTGAAGAGAGTGCAATAACCAAGATGCGTGGGATGGGCTGCCTTCCTCCCACTGCCAGAGGGTGCCTGGTGGCAGCAAAAGAGCAGATGTGCTCCTGTCACCTGAAACCCATCACATTTGTGCTGGCCATCAAAACGCCCCTCTCCTGGTCCGCTTCCCAGAAGTGTGGAAGTGATGATCTAAAGACCAATACTCTCACTAAGGAAAAATAGTGAAAGCATAAAAATTCTAATCTAGTCAGGAAAGAGGCAAAAAGAGCAACTCACACAAGCAAAGCAACCTGATTGCAACAGACTCACAAGAGAAAGCTGAGCACAATCTTTACACAGGGAAACAACCACAGGGTAATAAACAGATCTAAAAATGCAATTTGTTTGGAAAGAGAGCAGGTTTTTTACTGCAGGAAAACCATGTGTAACACTGAATTTGAAGTAATCCATCCAGCATCCGTGAAACATCCCATTCTAGCACTTACTCTCCTGAGGCACATT
Source organism: Mystacornis crossleyi (assembly GCA_013400655.1). Taxonomy (NCBI): domain Eukaryota; kingdom Metazoa; phylum Chordata; class Aves; order Passeriformes; family Timaliidae; genus Mystacornis; species Mystacornis crossleyi. The sequence continues at coordinate 27,628 of VYZQ01027064.1, read as the reverse complement.
CAGAAGTGAACAACTCATGTAGGCGTTATTTAATTTATTGCAAGCTACAGCCATCAGCCATGAGCAGCCTGGTGGCCACGGACCAGTAGCACCATACAGAAGTTCAAGATGCCACTGAACAAAGGTATTTCTCTGAACATGAAGTCACCAAACTTAAAACCAGCACATTCTGCAGCTGAAGAAGCATCCTCATGATGGACACCCAGCTATAATTACAGCTCAGCAGCTGCTTGCTCTCAGTCTTGACTCAGTCTTTATCATATGAAACTGCTTCCTATATAAGCAATCAACCTAACAACCCAGATGTTTTCTCCCCCTCCTGCACCGTAGCAGCTACATAAACTATGAAGTCCTTCAGCTTCAGCATTCCTTCTCCTGACCAAGAAATAGGACATCTGCAGTTGGAATTTGGGACACAGCATTCCATACCTCTCTCGGAGGCTGCCAGCACGTCCCACTTCTGTTTTGGTGCTGTGAATACGAGGGGCAGAGCAGCCTCACTGCCTGATTAAAGCAGCCTTGATTTATGCAGACAGTTGACTGGAGCTACAATAAATAGATTTGTAACAACACAACCGTATTACAAGGGGTAGCAGGGGATGAGTTCAGGACAGGTGTTCTGCAGAATTTATAATCCACATCTGTATCATGAAGCAGCAGGCATCTTATTTAAAATGACAAGGCTGTAGAGAGTCTGAACAGTCCTCTTTTCCTTTTTAATTTTTTCTTAAATAGAGGGAGGCTGGGGGTGAAGGGCGGGGGGGGGAATCCTGCCAGCATTTGCACCGAGCCAGTGGTCCCACTGCACTTCTAACATGGTTAACATAGGGGAAAACATCTTAAGGGAGTAAGTGGTAATGGGCCATGAAGCATATGGCAGTGTTGTGGCATCTCAAGAGCCATATGCACAGGCCTACAAACTGTCGGGATGTGATACACTACAGATAATATCCATGATAAATTATTCACTTAACCAAAAATTGTACATCAACCCTCAACAGCTGGTAAAAGCTGGATCCTTGCCCAGTACATTAAGGAAGTTTGCTTCCTCAAAGCTCTACTGTTCTTTAGGGGATTTGAATTATGCATGTTACCATGAAAGCTAATGCTGTACATATGCATTCAAAGTTATTATTAACCTCATCAGGCAGAGAAGGAGTGGAGCAGGCAGCTGTTTTTCTAGCTCATGTGCTTAGGATGCGGTGATGTTTTAAAGGACTTGCTGAGAGCAAGGATATAGGAGAGTTTATTTTCCCCTTAGAGCAGCTTGACAGTAGCCAGTTCAGCCCGAAAGTCTCTGGGCGGTCACTGACAGAGCCAAGCCTCCTCTTCAGTATTTTTATACTAGAAGAACTACAAAGTAACTTTTTTTTGGTGACCCACGTTATAGCTGTGCTGTGCCTTCCATTTACGGATCTTAAAATGCTTCCCAAACACGTGGGGGACATGGCTGAGCCAGGTCCCAGCAGCAGAGCTGTTACTTTTAGTGACAACACCAAAATCTACTGCAACTCCCACAGCCCCCTGCTTGACACGTCAACCACTGTAGGGTTTGATCTTATATGGACTGACCAAGCTGTCTTTGCTGGCAATTACACCAGCAAGTAAGGACCTGAATCTTAACACTTCAGCACACAAAAATCAGCTTTTTCTCTGCAGTGCAATACCCAGGATTTTTCCCAGCCACCAGTTCATCAGTCCCTCCTTTCTCAGCCTTCCCCAGCCCCTGGGACCGCTTTCCCCCATCTGCTTTAGGGAATTGTCTCCTCATGACAATACTGTATATTTTCCTTCACGCGTCCAAATCCACCAGGCTCCCACCTTCTGTGTTTATATTTCATTATACAAATTCTGAGTTGAATTTGTTATTACAGATGCAAAAACAAATCAAGAAGCTTCAAAAATCTCTCCTTGTCCCCATCCCAAATATGCTGGAGAAGTCTAACTTGCCATTAAGAAGACTTTGATTTTTTTCTATGCAGCTTTAAGGCTGCATCTTCCAATGCTGCCTGCAGGACTGACATTTTCCTCTTGATCCCAAACAGCAGGAGCAAGGCTGTGGCATGAACTGCAGATGGAGAGCCTGGGACAGTAAAGGTAGCACCATTATCTCCTGCTTGGCATACACATGCTCTTGGCATTCATTTTTTGAAGCACCCCCAGTCTTTCATTTCTCTCCCTTTCAAATATTTTGCTCTGCCAAGAGATTCAAAGCCAGGCTCTCTGGATAAATGGCCAGCTGGTGCTACAGCACAGAGTACCACGGGCTGGAAATGGGTTTGGAGAACAGTTTGGGGGCAGTTTACATCCCCTGGCCAAATCCGAATGGAGAGGCTGACCAGACATGCTGCTGGGACCTGCAGCAAGGTTTGGCAGCATTAACTGAGCTATTCTAGCAGCTGCTCGATAGAGCAATAATCTTTGAACGTGACTTCTTGGTCTCTTCTTCCAGAAAGACAAGCTAATTAAAAAGGGGTTATAGAGAGATTATGTGGACCAAGGGGAGATTTCTGAAAGGCATAAAGAGCAGCTCAGCAGCCATATCTCCCCAAAAATCAATGTGAATTAGGCAACTAACTCCCACTTGTCCTTTGAAAAGCTCTGCTTGCAGCTTTTAAAGCTTGTCCTCTGGATAAAAATAAATAAATAAACGCCAGTTTCTTCTGGCAAAGCTATGCATCACCCAAGACAAATTTCTGATCCTTTAGAGGATCAGTGCACACACACTGTGCAGCAATTTTTGGTAGTTCTGTTAGCCCATCCCTCAAATGATCAGTTGTTTAAACACAACCCATCGACCCTGGCTCCATGTTCAGCCAAAGGTGTTTGGTAAATACGGCCAGCACACCCCTGGTGCTGTGCTGCACACAAGAGCTGTCACTGGCTGTGGAGACACAAACATTAAATCAGTGTTCCCCGGCCTTCTGGAGACACAAAAGGAAGGAAAAAGCACCAAAGTGAGAACAAGGCTCACTCTCCTCCCCAAACAGCCCCAGCAGTACCTGCTGGCAGCAGCAGCTCGTTGCTGCAGGCTCTTCTCTGGGGCACCCTGGGAGGAATCAGCCAGCCGCTGCCAGAGCCAACATCTCAGCTTGAATGTCAGTGTCATTTACACAGCAAATGTCACTTAAAGCTAACACCAGAAGGAGCTTGTCGGGGCAATTCACCGAGAAGCAGCAACAACAGCTTAGCAGTTCTTTCCCCACATACATATATATAAAAATGTATTTATCTAAAATTGGATTTAGGCTGCAAAAGGCTTTCTAGTGACGACGTGAGCGTGGCGAGTTTGATCTTGCAGCACCAAAATCAACAGGGTACAATCATGTGGCACAAGGCTGACATGTTTTAGACACCATTCCTAAAGATGCAGGTAGTTTGCACTCCCTACTGGCTCAATCTCTGGCAGCTCTGCTCCGATAAGGGGCCAGCTCTGTCAGTGGTTCTCAGACTGGATAAACTTGTCCATAGCTGGACTGAGGATTGTTAGCACACTCTGCACTATTGACAATCCAACACAAGTGACAGCCAGTCACTGCTAGCCTGGATTTTAGCTGGGAGTTGGAAACAGGACAGCTTCTCTCCAGCAGATTTCTCTTGCCTCAGCCAAGTGTATCCGAAATCAGCTGCTACGTGATGCCACCGCAGCAAACACAGTCGATCTTCTCTCAGAGATTCAAGCAGACACTCACACCAGTGCTTCTGATAAGGGGAGGGGAGCCCAGCAGACAGATTTCATCTTCCCAGGCCCGCAGCAGAGCTGCAGAGAGCAGTGCCACAGCCCACTTCCCTCCAGGCTGGGGGAAGGGAAGCTGGCACCGTGCCTGGGGAAGCCATTTCAGATGCTTACGGGGCTGACTCTGACCACAGAGCAGGAGATAAAGGTATTTACAGCGTTTCACACAGACAGAATCTCACACTTGGAACTACCTCATCTCTTGAGCCACTCAAATCATGTGCTGTTTTTTAGGATATGCCCTGTTCCTCTCAAACTCATTCAGGCAAGTTACCCGGGACCTGCAGAGCAAGCGCAAGGGCAGGCTGGGGAAGCAAATACAGAAGAATTGTTCATCATCGGACACTAAGGTTTGGTGCACATTTAGTTACTCTAACACAACTCATGTGCCTGACACATGCAAACAAAACATCCACCTGTTGAATGGAATTACCTGCGGTGATGTGCAATATATTTTTATAATGTAAAACACAGATTGGAGTCTTCATTTCCTCCTTCCTTGACAGAATGCAGCTGCACAGAATAGAGACATAACACGGGAGCTTCATGAATCCAGAGCTAAGCTGTGGGAGACCAGGAGCAAATAAATATTTCACAAAGTGTTAGCACAAGACACGACAGCATAAATAAGTGTGAGGATAATGGCTCCAAAAGCAATTTGGCTTAAGTCATCTGTGCCTTCAGAAATAGAAAGATGATTTATTTCAAGCCTGAACGACCTGAGAAGGAAGCAGTGGGGGTTTTCCTGGGTTATTTATTTATTTTGAATCATTATCTTTGACCTTTCTGCAGGCAGCAAAGGGAGCAGAGGGTGGTGGGTCGCTGGTACAATATGTAAGTTAGCACTGGAAATACTTCTCAGTGGTCTGAGAGATACACGAAATTAGTTGAGGTGATCAGAGCAGCCCCAAAGCCCCTTTTGCTGGAACCTGTTAACTGTGTGCCTGTGCTGTGAGCCCACGCTGTGGCTACAGCTGATGAAAGTTTTTACATTTAATAGCTCTCAGTGGACATTTCTTCCTTCAATTCACCCAGTTGCTTTTTGAGACACAAAAACTCAACACCTCCCACCCCTGTGGCAGTGTCAGCAACACTGTGTGAGGAAGGATGTCCTTTTTAATTTGGGTCTGCCATCCAATCCTGCCATTTGATGTCCCTTAAATCACATCCTAAAAGAGTAAATGCATGGTCACTCCCTATTCAGTTTTCTTATTTCACTCAGGATTTTACAGCCCTTGGTGATATTCTCTTCAGTTATTTCTTTGCTAGGAGAATCTTGGCCCTTTTCTAGGTCTACTGAGTGCTACTTGAGTGAGAGCAGGGCCCAAACCCAACACGCTTGCCCTGCAGCAGATGTCCCACAGACTCAAACAATGGCAGAACAAGGCCGGACGTGCCACGGCTTAAAACAAACCAAACTGCTGGAGTGGGGAACTTCAAGCAAAAATTTGCTGAAACGGTGCCCTAGATCTGACTCACTCCAAGATCCAACCCCGGGTCAGAGGGCTTGGCAATTACAGCAGAGAAAAAGCATCTTAAATGTATTTTTTATCTCAGGGCTGTCCCTGTTTTTTTTTATATTGCCACAGCTCACACAGAATTAAGCAACATAAAAATAATATTAAGTCTTTGACCGTTCTAAAGCCTCCATCAAGTACTAACCCTTAATCTGAAACACTGGAAAATAGTAATGAAACAAACACAAAACTCTGGAATTGACAAAATTTAAATTAGCACAAACTTTGACCCACAAAACACTCTCAGGTGAGCTCATGAAGCTGAGCATTTCAGGGTATCACTCCCAGATAAGCGTGCTGGGATTTCCAGCTACACACACAAACTCCCAGGCACCACAAGAACCGGTTTGTGCATTCCACATTGCTGCAGGCTGAGTTTTCCACAAACCCTTTGGAGCCCAATGGTGCTTTCAGCCCTTCCCAGCTGCAGAGGAGCCGCTCCCATTTCCCACTGAAGTAGCTGGAATTTACCCACTGGGATTTCACGCTGCAAGGGGCTGGCAGGCTGCCACCCTGTGTCACACAGAGCTGGTGGCACCGAGCCAGGGCAAAGCTGCGCTGGCACCTCCAGCTCTCCAAGCTCCAGCTGATAAGAGCTCAGTGGGGGACAAGGCAAAAGCCACGTCATGCTTTGGGTGAGAGGGGAGGGTTAGGCCTGTGAGGGAGGAGTTTCCATTCAGCCGGCTGGAAGAACAGCGGTTTGTCAGTCACAGCCACCTTACCTCTGGCCCTAATTCCCATCACAGGCTGGAGCTTGCTTGCCCCACTGGGGAATGCTGTACTTGGCACAGCAGCTGCCCTGGCAGCTCCTTTTAGATGCACTCTTACGTGGGAGTAGGAGGCAGATTTGAGGAAGGAGTGCACTGATAATTATTTCCTCCTCCGAAATCCCTGCTGGATTTGGCAATCCTGCAGCAAACGCCTCAGCGAGAGCCAACCAGAGGCCATCCCTTCTCTGGTCTTCCCGCTTTGAGTGACTGGCAATAACACACCCAAACCCTAAACAACCCCTGGCTGAAAAAAACCCACAAAAAAACAGCAAAAAGAAACAGAACCTGCACTCCTAGAAGCAAAATATCTGTTTGGGGAGCGTGGCTCCCAGCCGCAAGGGCAGCCTGCACTGCTCTCCCACAAGGACACAAGGCAGCAGTGGGCAGCTGGCCACTGCAGAAGGGCTGAAATGCTCTTTAACAGCAAACCAGGCACTGAATGGCTGCTCTGTGCCCACAGATGGATCCGTGCACACCCAAGAGCTCCAGCAGCACGTGGCAGGGCCGTGGAAACACCTGCCAGGACATGGGGACAGCAGCCAGGAGGCAATGCCACCCCTCCGGCATTGCTGCTTCTCGACATCCCGGGGGGAGCCAGACCCGAACGCAGCATCTCCGGGTAGGGCAGGAGATGCACTGACACGAAGGAGAAGCTTTTCCCTGCCACTGCTCACCCTCCTCTTGTGAGCAGAACAAGCAGCTGCCTCCAGGCCTGATCCCCAGCAGCTGCACACCAGCCCAGCCTCGCTGACTTCTGCGGACCGAAGCCGACACGCTCCAGCGGAGGACCGGCTCCCCGGCAGCAGCCTAATGGAATCCAAGCCGTTGGACTTTGGGGCTGGATGCAGGAACACAGCAAACAGCCCTCTGCTGCCGAGGCAGTGGAGTCAGGCCAAGGCTGGATGCTTCTGACAGTCCTGCCCTGCGGCTACCGCGGAGGCTGGCTGCAGCTCAGGAATGCGGGAGCACAGCAAGGGTTGGAAATGTGACTCAGTAAAAATGATGGCCACGTTCTCAGCTGGTATAACCTGGCCTTACTCCACTGACTTCTGCGGGGCAACAGCTACTCAGACCAGCTGACAATCTAATCCCATTACCCTGCTTTGGCCTGAGAGAAGGTCAGGAGTGGCGGCTCCCAACCACAGGGTGCAGCCACATCGGTCGAGGCCATGAACGCACACGTAGGAAAAGAAGCAAACTCTCTCCAGAAGAAATTGTCAAATCTTTAGTGAGAGTACTGTCCAACTCAGTTCAATTAAATTCAGTTCAATTAAAAAGATGCTGTAAAAGCCTCATACTTGCCAAGGGTTGTACTTAAAGCACTTCTCCCTCCCTCTCTGCTTGTGCCCCCTTCCCCAAAATAAATCTTAGCTCAGGTACATGTGTCCTACTTGCAAATGCTTCCATGGCACAAAGCAGTTCCATAAACAGAACTCAATTACACCCAGGTAAGGTTCAAGTAGAGCAAGAGCTCCACCCAGGGAAGTATGTCATCGAAGATTAATTAGCCCCACTACCTAGACTTTTTAAATGGAACAGCCTACCCATCTGGTTAACAGGACAATTAAAAAAAAAAAAGAAACTACAAAAAAACCCACTAGATCAAATAACATTCACTATCCAAAATTAGCTGCATTACAAATATTGTTTTATCCAGTGTCATGATTTACTGGTCTCCTCCCCCTGAGAGCTTCTATTGACCTCAGATTCACCTCAATGAATCTTGATTTTTGAATGAAAACAGCAGTCAATAATATTTACTTCCTATTGACTTCATCCTCAACAGCACAAGGAGAAGACTGAACTATTCATGACCCCCCTGTCTCAGTTCTAATCACAGTGGTGAGATCCAAGGCACCATCTCTGCAGGTCAGACAGAGAAGTAACATCCAGCAATGACCCCACCGTGAGGTCACGGACAACTCACACATCCAGCAAGTTTATTTATGCAGAGAGGCAATGGATTTCCTGAAATCTCATGACCACTTCTGTGTCACAAGAACTTCAGTTCGGAAAAAGAATGATCCTGCTCCTGGCTAGTCACATCTGCTAAATCTATCATCAGGCAGCAGCAGCTTTAAACCATGAGATGAAGACTTGCCACGAGCATCTGGCAGTCAAATTTGCACAGCAGGAGTGATTCAATTGCATTCCAAGGTTACTGCTGCTGTTTATTTACACCTTTCCTGATGATCCAGTGATTTTAAATGGAAAAGCTTCCATGTGCTGCTCCTCACCCCATGGGCCTTCCATCATCAGCTTGGCAGTCAGGTGTCTCTCAGATGGTCAAAGTCACAGGCTGGCTCAGCTGTGACTGTCAACGGGAAACTCAAACTCTTCCCATCACACCTAATGAACAGCCAGAGCCTTTCCAGTGCCAAGTTTATTCTCTGCCTGTAGTATTATCTGCAAACAGGCTTGTTAGCCTTGACTCACACGTGGTGGATCCTAAGGCTCTCTCGGAAACTCAACCCTTGTATTTATCAACAATTTCCTGATCTGTTAGTCCTGATTTGATTCTTAACTTTATCAGACTCCCTCCTTCAAATTCAGCTTGTTCTTTGCCTGACAAATCCAAGCCTTGCACTGATGATGAGTCTTGTGTGCAGCACCCTCCCGTATTCCCAGCAGATGTTACCTGTCCTGCCATGGCGTTTCAAGCAAGGCCTCGGCAAGGTGAGTCCCTCTGCATTCTCCACCCACCTCCTAAATCACAGCTCCTGTTCTCAGCCTCCCCAGTCCTGCTGCCATTTCACAAAACAGGGCTCCCAGACCACAGCATGTCCTTGCTCAGGTTGCCTCTAAACCACCTGCTTGCCTTTCCTCTTCTGACTCATCTGCCTCCGTAGAACTTTGTGTCTAGACAAGCTATCAGTCTCTCTTTACAACACCGAGCACTAAACTGAGCTTACATCCCTCATTCCTGGTGCCATGGGCTGCAGGCAAAGCAAATGTCACTGTCAGGGAATGCGGGCAAGTCCCATGTGTCCAACAAAGCCAGTTGTGACAAGAGAAACCAACCTGCATCCAGCAGGCACCAGCTAAAATAGGCCAATTGCCCACGTTTTGTTTTTTTTTTCCCTTGGTACATTCCAGCTCAGGGAAGCAGTTCCAGGTTACCCCTCATTAGGCAGATGTTCTTTAAATGATTTATGCTTCTATCAAGCTTGATATCCCCACAGAAGATTGTTAGTGAAAAGCTCTGTGTAATCATTTATAGTGGGATTTATGATGTTTAACTTAGTAACTCTCTGCAGGCTCTCTAACAGGATGGAGGTGGGCTGTGGGCAGTAAAAGGTCAGTCCCAAAGGAAGCCAAACACGATGCTAAGAGGAAACTAGGATAGGGTTCTGAAGGGCTTTGTTCACATTAGAGGGGAAGCAGCACAGACTTTAATCATCCTTGCCAAAGGCATGCACATATGAGGAACAGAGGAACCAGGCAAGATTTTGCCTCAAATTTTCAAGGTTGGTGGTAAATGTGGTTTTAGACTGGTTATTGGCTTAAACTTGCCCTCATATCTTCCTTTGTTTATATTAAGTTGCCTCACTTACAGTCCTGTATTAAGCAAGTGTATTGGTTTTGCAGTCAGTCATGCAAATGTTTTTGTTTGGTTGGAGTTTTTTAATGTTGTCAATTTATTTTTAGGCCAAAAACCAAACCCAAGCTAAAAAAAAATCCACCAAAATGTGGGATAAATAGGGAGTAACTAATTACACCAGACTTCGGTCCCCTCTTGCAGCACTAGCATACTCAGAGGTGGAAAGAGCTGTTAAAGTCATCTCAGGGACATCTGCAAAACACCACGACATTCTGGAATTAAATTTCAAGTTTTAGGCATCTTTGTACTTCCCTGTTTCTTCCAGAACTGGGAGGTAAAATGCTAGAATACACCCAAAAGAAAACACAAGAAAAGCTTGATAACTCCAGAAAGCAGGAATTACTGACAGGCTCCTGGGAACATCTTGAACTTTTCTGCTTTGCAGTGCAGCCCCCTCAGTGCTCGGATAATTCAGCTGTTTGGGTTTTTACCTGCCCTGGCTAACCTGAACCACCTGGAAGTGCCTGCTCCTGCAGCCCAGGAATGTCACAGTTGTCATCCCGGGGCACTTTAACCACCCTTTCTCCACACGTCTGCCCTAACGTAACCCAGCCAGACCCAACACGCCAGCTCTGGCCCAGCAGCTAATGGCCACGGACAGCACCACGGGGCAAGCTGGCAATGGGTGCTGAAGAAAATTATAACTATATAATGAATTATAGCTCATCCAAGCAAAGAGTGTTATCCCAAAGTACCTGGGGGAAGGAACCATCGGCCTGACATTCTCGTCCCCAGCTCTGCCGTGAGGGCAGGTCATTAACAGTGCTCACACTGCAAACCTGGCTTTCCCACAAACTCTGCAGACACCCTGAGAAAAGCCTCGCTGCCTTCTTCCCACCCACTTGTCCCCCAGGCCAGCTCTGCTGGAAAATCCCATCCTCCCTCCCACACAGCACAGAGCAGGGGTTTGATGGTTCCTGGAAGAAAATGTTTTAACCACACACTTGCACCTGCAGCGCCTGGCCCCGCGTGTCACAGAATTCGGAATTAAGCAGCACAGCTATTGTAAAAATGAGTTACAGCAAAAGCTCCTTCATCTCAGTCATCACAAGGGCTATACCCGACTCCTGTTTTGGTACCAGATGGCTCAAGGTCTATTTTTCAACAAGTGCTGTCTGCAACACTTGCAGCAAGTCCTTTGAGTTACAAGCCAAATCTCTTCCCTTAGTATCTTTTTCATCCTTTCCCCCCTCCCCTCTCTGAGCTCACAAGTACATCTTTTCTTAAGAAACAGAAAAAAAATCTATTATTCTTCAAAGGCTCAGTTGTGTCCTTCATTTACTGAAGTAGTCAAAGAATATTATGGGTCATTTTGTCACCATGGAAACCACAAATAGACCTTCAGGGTTTTGGAGAGGTGATATTATTTTGGAAAGGCTGTGCAGGGCTCTCTGACAGAAAATAATAGGGATGGCAAATCAAGGAGACCTTTTATACAGACTGTGTGAGATGCAAAGGGTATCAAACATCATTTCTCTGCCACCGAAGACTACTCCAGGCAGCAGTTTAATATGGTATCCTCTGACAGCTGAGCCCAAATGGAAAATTAATGAGGCAGCATGATATATGAGTCTTTTTAAATCTCATAACCAGCCTCCTTTATAGAATAAAAATGGCCAAATCAGTTTAATATTAGTGGAGAGGTTCTCTGTGTGTCTTTCTTCTGAGCCTTGTCAGTGCAGTGCTGAAGAGACAGTTTTGGTTTATTGACTGTGTAAGTCTAGCTGTTTTCAAGTTTTGGACTGTCTAAATCAAAATAATTCCAAGCTTTACTGGTTTATCAAAATACAGTAAAGATATGAAAGCCTAAGGAACACCTGGGATCTCAGAGGGGCCGCATGCTGCCATTCAGGAGCCCTGAATGCCCCGTGTTGGTGGCCTGGGATGCTGCCCCTTCCCTGCCTCCTGCCGCAGGGCTTTCCCAATCCCACCCACCAGAATACCCACCAAATTTGTCATTTCTGTCATGAAAAGAGGGACTTGTGTACAGTGACAGTGCTGGCTGCTACGAGAAAAGAGCAGAAAACAGGAGAATACCCTGAACTGAATGTAACCCAGCCAGCCCAGTCCATGCCCAGGCAGCTGTCTCCTCTCCCAGCACTACTCTACCAAAATCCTTTGGTTGTTGCAGTTGATAAACCTTGTTCTTTTGCAAGCAAAACTCTTAACTGCATAAATAACTAAACCCGTGCAATTCTCGGGCCAGATGACCCTTTCTGTAGGCATTCTGGAAACCATACTCTCACAACTGGGAGACCAATTCCCCAGCCAAAGTGCTACAGAAGCAAGAGCAGAACCAATTACAAACAAAGTTTACACAAAACAATGTTGTATCCTACCTGGTGGTGGATGAATCCTAAACCTACTGGGTATCCTGACACTTCCAAGGTTACTGCTACTCTGAATTAGAACAAAACCTTAATATCTCAAGTCATTCTGCAGAACAGAAATTTCAAAATGCTTCTGTTCAGAAACAAGCAACCACTTCACTGAAACACTGAAAAAACAGTTCAAACAAAACAAAGGAGTCAAAACAAACACTCCTCTCCAAAGTTTTCTGTCAAAACATCTTTGAAATAGACACCTTCATGCAAAACATTTCAGCTGCAGAAGAAAAAGAGCTTCCTTTAGAAAACTGCCTTATAAAAGACACTAACTCTGCCAACTTCCCCCACAGAACAGCCGTAAGCAGATCCATGGCATAAATCACCCACTGTGGTTCAGAAGCTGGGCCTTCCCTGTCACCCCTCAGTGTAATTATCTGGGCACCTTCAGCATCCAGGCCTCCAATAAAACACAGCACTCTAAAGACTGGGACTTCAGAACACGAAAGCAGAGGGATCAGCAGAAGTCAGACAAATAACACTTTGCTAAAAGTAAACCCTCAAGAAAAAGAAGAAACAAACCATGAGCATTCAACAGAGCAACAGAAGGAGACCGCTGTAGATTTCACTGCCTTGTTAAAAGAACCCCAACCCCTCTGAAATACCCCCCTGGCTGTGGTTCAAAACACACGGATGGCACTCTGCCTCTCCTATTACCACTCACCCAGCTCTGGTCGCATGAGCATCTCCAGTAAGGGAGCACACTCCGAGCTGGCTCAGAGAAGCAGCAGAACTTGAAGTCAGAGCCCTTCACTCCACTCAACACGGACGTCTAGCTGTTTTCCTGATTCCTACCCCAGTAAAATCCACAAGCAGAGGGCCCAGGTAAGCACATGCCAGGGCAGCACCATCAAAGAGAAGGGAGAGGCAGGAACCCCTAATGAGCTGTTGGGCAGGTCAGAGAGGAATTGGATGAAGCTGTGTGAAAAGGTGTGGGGAATGGAGCATTAAGCCAAGCCTCAGTAGTTTCAAAAATGCCCAGTTTTATGTGTTTAAGAAGGATGATGAGGGGGAAACAGGGATATAAAATTTTAAAAATAGCCTTTCATGATTTCCCTCATTCCCCAGCGCTTTTGAAACAGTGAATGTTTTACTTTTCAACAATGCTAAAAGCTCACACTGCAACTAGTGTTTGATGCACAACAGATGACCCAGCTCCCCCAGCACTTTGTGGAACCTCCTGTGGAACCCATGCCAGGCAGAGCTGATTTCCACCTTCGCAAATGCAGTTTTCCAACAGCAGTAAGAACGTGGGTGCTGTAAGGTTGCCACAGTGGATGCGGAACTAGAAATACCCACCAAGAAGCACCGAGAAACGCTGGTGTGGAAGGAGGACTGCAGCTACACTAACATCCCAGGTATCAGAAACGTGGGGATGCCTGGGAGATGAATTCCGGTGTCTTTCCTGTGAGTTACATGAAGATCCTGATCTGTTTCATTTCTCTAATGAACAGCATGATAGAATCAATAAATGTATTTATTGGCCCACTAACATCTCCATTCCTATTTCATCAAGACTTCGCTCAGAGGGTGGGAAGACAAGAAGGTCATTTAATATTTCATGTGGAAAAAGTTCATTGCCCAAAGCAAACAGCAAATGTGGAGCGATATGTGCTTGTTTCCTTTATCATCTGATGCTCTGTTGGTTTCACCCAAGCTGTAAAGAGCAGTGCTGTTCCAAGCTCTCCTGCTCTCAGCACCAGTGGGTGCTCTGCAGTGGCTGCAGACAGGCTGAGCTAGGATTTTGCCTGCTGTAGCCATCCCCACCCAAGCAGCACCACATCCCTGGAGCAGGACTCTGGGTGGCTTGAAATACTGCCCAGTGTCAGCAGGAATACAGCAGCCCAGTGTTTAAGTTCTTCCTCCGCTAAGTACTTGGAGACCTTTCCTTCCCTAGGCTCCCTAAATGCTTTATAAACATTTATAAACAGGCAGAGTGAAAAATCAATGCAGGGATACTGTGGGGAGGAAGAGATAGCAAGGAGAGGAAAGACAAACTCAATGAAAAATGAAATAGTGCCCATATATTTGCTACCATCAGCCTTGCTGTTCCAGGGCTTTTTCCTCACTCCTCCCTATCGCAGGCTTTCCGTGCAGGAGCCAAAAAGCAGGCATTTTGTTCTGATCAGCTGCAACAAACAATGTGGTTTTAATAACAGGAGTATTTTCTCTCCTTCCTTGAGCTAAGATTAAGTTTGGAAACTCAGAGATGGTTTGAGAGTTCTGCAAATAATTCCAGGCTGGAGCTCTGAGCTGCAGCGCTCACTGCTGCAGCCGTCACTGCTCAGGGCCTCCCTGGAGCCCCGGGGTGGACACTGGGATCCCACAGCCCATTTCAGAGCATCGGGGAGAGGATGAGCACAGACGTGTGCGGGGAAGCCAGGGATGAGCGGGGGGATGAGCAGTGCCAGGGTCTGTGGGGGAAATCAGTAGGCCTGTACAGACATAAAACTGAGATGAGATCAATCAGACCCCACTGCAGCCTCGTTCTGCTGCCTGCATTGCTCAGGTGAATTCAGAGACTTTTTTAAAATTAGTAAATTTAACTACTCAGCCGTACAAGCTCAGAACCTCTGCCCGGCATAGAAAAGGCATGGTCTTGCCCTGACATGCTGCTGGGAACATCACTTCTGCCTTCACCAGCATCAGCAGCAGACCCTGAAACAAAAGCATTTGCTGGGAACAGGCTCGGTGCACCTTGCCCAGGTGCTGTGTTTTCTGTAGCCTAATGCAAACACCGTTATCTCCCTCACTCTGGCACACTACTAATAACAAGTTTATACAGTTCATCTTAAACAAATATTGGGAAAGTCAGTCCTTACAAGGTCTGCTAAATTGCAGAGACGTCTGTGCAATTGCAATTGATGACACGGTGTTGAATTATACAAAGGAAGGGGTCAACGCCAGTCAGGCTATTTCTCAGAGCAGATTGCGTGGAGGTCTCATTTAACACTGCCAACTCTGAACATGTGCACTGTATAAAGCAGAGCTTTTATGGTTCTATCACAGGTCCCTAATTTGGCTCTAGGAGCCATCTGCTGATTTAATAGGGGATCTGGATTGTTAGGTTGGGTTTGGTTTTTGGTTATTTTTTATTTGTTTAAACGCCTAAAGCTTAGGCATTTAATAGAGGAAAATATTGCAATAAGTTAATCCTCTGTGCAGTGATAAAGGAGAAAATGAATGTGTTCAGCTTTGTTTAATTTTGTCTCCTAAGCAACCAACATATTGGATATTGTGGGTACCAAACCTTAAGTGTGTGAAAGTCATTAAATCAGCCCTTCCAAGACTGCTGCAACCATATTATTAGGAAATTTTAGATGAATTACACTGTCAAGACTGTTAAGTATCACCTTGTGCTTTTATCAGCCACTAATTAAGACTGAAACAGAATATTAATGCCCAACTTCTTTGGCTAAACAAACACAGATAATACACACAATGCTACCTATATTTAGATAATAGGCCCAACACCCACTATACACACGTTCTTCCTCTACTTTCCCATGCAGATCTACGTGATCATTAAAAGCGCCCTGTTGCCAGAATGAGGAACCTTGAAAGGGTATTTCACCTCCTAAGCACCGTGGGGCTGGAAGATAATTTCCATTTATCTTCCAAGGCAACAATCCCAGGACCCTGCGTCAAGAGCAGCACAGGGAGAGATGCAGGCTCAGCCGCCCACCCAGCCTCAGAGCTCCATCTCTCCACGCTGATGATCTGCTGGGAGTTTGTTAAAAAACCTGAGCTGGCACAAACCAACGCAGGACCCAGCTGGAACAAAGTGCCAGAGCAAACCAAGGATTACACAGGATCATTCCAACAGCTCAGGCTTTACAAACACCAGGGATAACCCCCATGAGGTGCTCCCCAGACCCATCCTCCATCCCTCAGGTGCAAGGGCATCCGCTTTCCAGCAGCAGGGCAGAGTGAAGGCTTCATCTGATGCAGAATTAATGCAGTGCCACTGAAATCAGCCCACCCTCACCGGGGCTCCAATTCAATCACACTCCCTCATTTATAAAGAGTCTTGAACAAACATTTTATGTAAAGGTCTCCGATTTCTCATTTCAGGGGCTGTGAATCTCACAGGCAATCCAGAGAGCACAGAAACCGGTCAGAGGTAATTACATTTTACTGGGTTGCACCTCAGTTCCCTGGGGAATTCAGGGCAAGGAATGAGTCGGCAGCTGAGCACTTCCCCAAGGGATTTTGGATGGAATCAAGGACAGTTTCAGCACTCACATGTTGAAGCAAGATTATGAATGACCACTGGATGTGACAATTTACCTCGCCACCAGAATCTCTTCAAGATTTACTTCAGTAAACAGGCTTGCCCTTTATTCATGCAGCTGTTTGTAGGTCAGGCACGTTCATCTGTCTTACTTCTTTGATTCAAGGTAATGGGTAGGATCACAAATAAGCAAACACACCCACCCCCACCCCCAAAAAACCCCTAGAGACCTAAACTTAAAATTTTTTGTTATATCAGTAAAGATGAGAGAGAAAACAATTTACTAACCAATTTACTGAAACACTATGGTACATCTCCTGCTACTGCATAATGGAAAATGCTTTGAAAGTGGGTTTCCAGATTTCTCATTTGTGGTGAGCTGTGAGCACACGTGGATTTAATATCATGGGTAAAACTGTTAATTAGACAAGAAGAGGTCTGCCTTGAGTTCATAATATCTTGTGATCCAATGTGATTCCTTCTCACTCCCAGTCCATGGTTCAGACAGACCTGAAGCATTTCTGAAGCCAAGGGGGAAGAGGATCCATCTTGTCCAACATCTGAACACATCTTAGTTCAAGGAAGAGGGATTAAATTAGTGATGAATTACACCTTGAATGGAAGCAAGCCTTTTTATATTCATTCAAACACAGCCTCTCCCACTGCAGTCAGCTGGGGCAGCCACAGCCTTAATAATTGTTAGTTATCCCATGAACCATCATTTAGTGGAGCCAGTGGACTAGCAGCAGATCCCTGACTCACAGAACATGACTGGAATCCTGAAGCCAAAGACTTATTGCTGCTTCTCTGTGTGATGGGAAAGGTTTCCCCCTTAGTGCCCAGATGGACACAGATTCGAGACAAGCCCATCCAGAAAACCCTGGAGTGCTTTTCGTTGGGGTGGTGTGGACTGCAAAGAACATGAACTGGACCTGTCCCCAAGAAGAGAAAAGGTGAGCACAGGGGCAAGACACCAACAGGGCTGCATTTCCTGCAATTAGCAAGAAGAAAGCCAGGAAGAGGTAGGAAATCAGAGGAGACTCAAGCCTTAGCCTGAGAGTTGGGCCTGTAGGTGTGCAGGGATAGGCCAGAGAAAGCCTGATGTAAAACCTGGCACTGCAATCTGACACTCTGAGTGACCTCCTGGAGGAGATAACTCAAGAGTCTCTCTGTTTTTGTTCTCTTTAAATACATGTACAGTCTGCTCCAGCTGCTTGGCTCCGGTGTGAGCTTGCGGTGCCAAGCCAGACATATTTGGCTTTGATACAAAGCTGGCTCAGCCTTCAAATAAACCACTGCTGTATTGTCATTAGGAAACAGGAGCTCCTGAGTGATTTCGGGGAGAGGTCTCGGAGCTGCAGTCGGTGCTGGGGCTGAACGTGACCGGGAGCAGCAGCTGCTGGCTGGAGGCAACAGCCTGCCGGGGAGAAACCTCCCATTCCAACATCTGGTGTTTATTCCTCAGTCTCGCCTCATCGGTGACAAACTGAGAGCAAGCGCTGTTTGGACAATCTGCATCTCAAACGTGACAGCCCGTTGGAATTTGGGTCCGTTCCAGTCTATTACAGGGTTTTTAGGATAACGCTGCCCCAGCCTTGGGTTGGTAACGCTAAATCTGAGGTGTTTGACGAGTTCCGCAGGAGCTCTGCTAATTCATTCACTCAGTTAAACTTGTGTCCTCCGAAGGTCAGGGTTTGCAGCCAGGCTGAGCAGAGGGATGGGAAGGAGGCCTGTCCTACTGCCACCATTAATGTTAGGAAAGCCTGAGCACAGGACTTGGGTATTTGCATCGTGGCCATGGTCCTCTCCCTTTCTTGGCAGGATCACACTTTAAACGCTGCTGGCACAACATCTCCCTTCTGCTTGGTATGTGCCAGATACGAAATCTGCTGTCAGCACCAGCCCTCAGGCTTGGGGTCACAAGGAAAGCAAGTCCCTCCTGCCATCCCAGTGTGGGAATTCTCTGTTCTCCACTTTTGCACCACTCACCCCAGGGCATGGCCATGGTGGGAGATGAGAAACTTGTGAGGTTTGACTGCAGCAGCACTGCTGGGGCAGGGTACACAGGAAAGCAGCAGCAGAACAGGATCAAGTCAGAAATACTTGCCAGAAGCCAACAGTGATCTTGCTTTCATCTGCTGACAGAAACTCTGACAACTGTGTATAATCTGCCTGATTTCCTCTAGCCCAAATAGTCTTTAAAATAGAAGTAGTTTAGCTTTTACAGGAGCTGGCACTAGAGGACAGAAATTTGACTAGACAAAACAGTGACCATGGAGGAAGACTCCTCACCCTCGTTCTTCCCATCTCTCCAGCATAGCAGAACCAGAAAAACAAACACATTCAGCAGACCGTTCCCCTGAAGATGGGAAATGAAATAAGGGAGACAGAGAGAGACTTTGTTCTATTTTTAAACACTTGAGAACGGCTCCAGAACTACTGAGAATGGCACTGAAAGCACTGATAGGAAAAAAAATCACCCAAGTACACATCCAAACTCCGACTGACTCCACCAGGAGCTTCACCCTCCACCAAACGAGGCAGGGATGTTTTCTTTCCCTCTCCATGGGCTGGCTCATGTCCCCAGCCAGGCACAGCTGAGAAAGGAGCTGAGACCCGAGAGGAGGCTGCTGCACAGACCAGCCTGGCATCTACTCCTCCCCATCCCCTCACCTCTGTGCCCCACACAGCAGCACAGCTCTGTTTGCCACAGCTGCTGTCCCCTTCTTCATTTTGCCTCCAAGCCCTGTGGACGCTGGCATTCCTGCTGCAGATGCCCAGCAAGCTGCAGGGCAGAGCAGAAGAGGGGGAAGAGTTGCGTGACCAGCAGAAGCCTCCAAAGGATGGACTTCCACTGTTCTGAACTGCAAAGGATGTGCTCGCTGGAAGCCAAGGGTGAAATTCTGAGTTATGCCAAAGGATTCAGCATTTTTACTCACTTCCCTCAACTCCCGACATTATCACAACAGTCTGGCAAAATCTACGAGAAACTTATTTAAGATGTGAGAGTAGGCTTTTCCAATCATATTCTGGGATTTATGTGGGGTTGGGAGCTAAATATTACAGCTGAGTTATGGATTTCATCAAAGAATTTTCTATTGAAATGAAAAATGAAAAATCAAATAACGATCCAGACACTAATAGAAAGCAGGTGTTGGGCTTTAAACACGAGAGCATTTACTGGTTTAGCCACATTAATATTATGGTTAAGACATACTGTACTGATTACAGCTTTAATTTAATAAAAGTCAGTGGTGCAGAGCATCATATCCTTTATTTACACATGGCATCCTTCCTCTGTAGGAGGAAACCAGAAAAAACAAAGGGACTTTGACCAAGTGAAATTCACCTCAGATTAAAGAAAGCTCTGCAAAATTTAAGGTTTTAATAAACAATATCATGTGCTGCTGAACTAATGGCCACAGTGTATTGGGGGGGTTAATTTCAATAAATACCAAGGTTCTGATTCAGTAGTCCTGCAGTGCCCCTTCCCCATCAGAGCTGACGGTTCATTCTGCCCTTTCGCTCACGCAATTATTGTACAATTTAGTCTGGAAGGACTTTGGGACTTTCTGGTCTTGCCCAAAGCAATGCTGACTTCAGCGACAGCCTGAGTTGCCTGGGACAGGTTTCTTCACCAGGAACAAACTGCTCAGCTCAGGGGCTTCCAGCCACTGGGAGTGACTGTCAGCACCTGCATTCCCCTTCTCCATTCATTTTTTCCCTTTCTATTTCAGGAGGAACAGGGCCAGAATCATGTTCAAAGAAAAATCTAGTGCTTGTGGAACACAGTGCACTGCCCGGTTAGGTCAAGAGGAGAAGGCAAAGGCCATAAAATTAAACAAAAGGGGAAAATTTTCTGCAAAATTAGGGGAAAGGGTGTCATGAAATCCTGATGCAGTGGATTTAAAAAAAAGAAAAAAGCCTCAAGAAATCTTAGAAACTCTGGGCAACCTTGAAATAGAGGAAGAAACCAAGAGCACAAAAATAAGTTTGAAAAGAAAAGCTGCACAAGCCAAGCAGTGCCAAGGTGTGAGTTTACTCCACAGCACCTTTCTCAGTGTGTAACAAGCCCCCAAACAAAGCTGCCACTTGGGAGCAGGCCCTGGATCCCCCCACAGATCACCAGAGCTGATCCCAGAGCGGCCCCATAGGGTCAGCCCTGCTCGGAATGGGGGAAGGTTGATTGCCATTGCTAAGAGCCTCTGGAAAGCGGGGTTTGCACAGCCCCTAAGAACAAAAGCAATAACGTTCCATTGTCTCCAGGCTTTAGAGCCACTAAGACTAATGAGTTCATTTATAGCCCTGATGGAAGTAATTAAATCTGAAAATCAAAGCACAACATTCTTGTTTAGTGCTCTTTGAAACCAATATTCTAATGGAATGCTATCAGCAGCTAATTGAAGCACTAATCTTGCCCAGGGTTGGGCCCATTGCCCAGATGGCTCATACATCATTTTCTAGTCTGGCAAGCAACAGATTGCACTGGCTGGATGAAGCTGAGATTAGATATAGCTACAGGATACGATGGAAGCACAAGAATTTTTCCAATCAATATTTTGATAAAATTGGCATTTAATGTCAATCAGCCAATAAACTTCTCGCTGAAGTACAAGGACGCATCCTTGGCTTTATAAATAAAAAAATCTGCTGCCTTGTGCAAATAGAAGCCCCTACCAACCGGGCAGTAATAGCAACACAGAAACATTAGCAAGATAAATGCCCAGTGAGTGCCACGAGGACAACAGGGAAGCCAAAGAGCTTAATCTTCCTCCTAGAGCTGAACACTTAACAAACAGAAGTCACAATTTTCTGCTGTAACATGTCCTTCCTGCAAGGTTTTGCCTGTTGTCTGCTCTGTCAGGGAGCGGAGGGCAGGAGGGTGCAGCGGCGTGCGAGTGCATCTCACGGGGGTGTCTGAGGGGCAGCAGGAATCTCGTCACTCAATGAGCTTGGGGCGACGTTCTGCTGCTCTCAGAACTGGGAGTTAAAAGTATCAGGAACCGTGTTACCAAATCTTACATCCAAGCAATATGATTTTCCATGTTTTCCTGGCAGCAGTTAACTCCGTTTTGAAATTCAGAAGTGGGACAGATGTTGGCATTTGTTTTAGTTATTCTGCAGCTTTGGCCTCTATTATCCGCTTTTCCTACGTTTCCCTTTTTTCAGCTGTGTGGTGTTTACCCAGCCAGAGCCTCCCCTGGTGTCAGCCAGCAGAACTCAGCGGAGCAGAGCCAGCTTAGGGCAGCTTGGAATGGGCTGCTGGGCGCTCGGGCACTGGGGAGCAGGGAGGCAATGGGAGGCAATGAAGCAGGGTAACCGCAGGAACATCCTTAAGGAGTCCGGGGATCTGTCTCTGCACTCTGAAAACGCTGTGTGAGCTCCAGCCTTGAGCCACGAATTAAGGACTATTCTCAGCACGTTCTTCCCTGTCACGCACTGCCCGAGCCCTGGAGCTTGTGGGCGGCACGAACACTGCTCTGCTTCTGCACTTGAGCTTCCTGCTCACACGAGCTTTTGAAATGGTACAATTTTATGTGCCAGCACCCAGTCCTCTCCATAAAGCATGATTTATCTCAAGAATATCCTAGTTTATTGACATTTTCCCTGCAGGCTGGTTAGAGATAGTGTTTTGAAAATATATATTTTTTTTTAAATACCAGATGAGATATGGCTTAATGCCAGTAAAAGTCCAAACGCAGCATTATCTGGAGACCTAGCAGGAGGCAGCATGATACAGTGCTCTGACTTGAGAAGACAAGAACCAGCCTTGAGAAGTGGTAAAAGTGAGAGAACTAAACATCCATGTTCACCTGTAACTTCTTTTTTAATATGTAGATCAAATATTTGGTATTTCTAGCCCTTTCCCTTTAATACTTATTCTTTTGGTTTTACTTTGCAATTTAAGCTTAACACTTACTGTTAAGCAGCAGTATTTTCCCAAGGTGTCTAAGTTAAAAGTGTAATTATTCAAAACTCCCTCAAGGACAGGGAAAGAGAGAGGCAGCTTCCAAGGACTGCTCAGCCCATCTGAGATCTGAATTGCTGCTCTCTCTCCCTCCCTTTGTCCCTCCACTGGGTCTAGGAGTAGCCTAGGACAGGAGTTTCCCAACTAACACATCACTGATTATTTGTTCATTCCAGGTGAACTGGAAAATAAAGGTTAAATACGATTCCTGACCCTTACAAGCTCAAGAACAAGTAGGTGAAAGAGTGAAGAAGGCATGCTTATCCTGCTTCTTCAAGAGCCCTACTAAAAAAGAACATTTCTAGTGGAGTCAGGTTCCTGGGAAGCCCTCTTCAACAGGCATAAAAGCAACCCAAAACCCGAGCATCTGAAGAAGTCAGAGATCCATTGGCTTTTAATGGCAAAGCATGTAATTGTCTCTCCTCCATTCCAAAATGCTGTAACCAGGCCACATTTCCTATTACTTTCTTGTTACCATCTCCATTTAAGTTCTTAATTAGGCAGAATCATTCCACCCATGCACAGAGGAAAAAAAAACCCAAACCCACAGGCGATTTTTTAAACTAATAATTAAAAGGCTCAGCGAGCGATCCTTCGGCACAGCTCAATACAAAAAATATTACAGCATGTCTTGAAGTGTGCCCAGAGGGCCGAGCTGCCCCGTGAGGTGTGAGAGGTCCTGTGGCAGGAACCATGGCAGGAGCAAGCAGGGGAAGGGATGGAGCTGCTGAGGTGGGATGTTAAGTGATGTTCAGCAGCTCGGTGATAGCTGTTAAGAGTAATGAACCTGACCTTGTCAAAGGCCGTCATTATTGATAATAACAAAGTTCAACAGCATTATTATAGGATTTTACAACTGCTAACCTTTATTGCTGGAGGGCTAATTGTGACCTTTCTTGTGTCTCCTTCACACCTAATTAGCTTTCTGTTGTAAAGAGATAAAAGAGTGTTTGTATCAGTGGGGCATCTTTTTCTGCAGCTGAATGAATTCATGAAAGACTGAGAATGTTAAGTGAGAGAGAGAGAGAGAGGAGGAAATAGAGAAAAAGGCAGGAGGCATTAATAGACTTTAGAATAAAATCCTGACAGATTCAAATTGATTCTGCTGCCTGAGAAAATTGAGTGCGGAGGGAATTAGATTTATGCACTGTTAAATGTAACTGCCTGGCAGTATCCATACAGAAAGCTGTTAAAATGGTAATCTTTAGAGATGTATGAAAATTGTGTGTGAATAGACCAATGAACCATCACTCAGAGCATGTCTCTTCTAGCCGAATAACACAAGACAGTGTTATTATTATTAATAATGTATTACAAACACTATGCATTATGTATGTAATTTAATCACAGTATCTAAATGTATAAACAACAGCACAGGCACGCGGTAACTTTTTTGTGCTAGTGGTTATATATTCCCTTCTCCTCTTTGAGGACCCCCTGAGGATGCTGCTGGCAGCTGGTACAGCTTGTGACCAGCTGAGCCAGGGGACCTGGCACCCCTGGAGAGCCCGGCTGGGTGTGAGGGGCTGTGGAGGGTGTCCAGGGGTGCTGGTCCTGCAGCCTGGACTCAGGGCAAGAGAGCAGCAAAAGGCCTGGGAAGGGGCTCCTTTCAGACAGGGAGGCTGGGCCAGTGTGGGCAGACAGCCCAAGTACCTCTGATGGGGTTTTTTTGTTGTTGTTTTAACCTTCTCAGCTTGGTTGGTGAATTCCAGCAAGAGGGACAGAGCACACCAGCGTGGATTATTGGGAGTTTTGAGTTGCCATCAAGGAAGGCAGGAACAAGTTTCTAATAAATATATCCATGGCTCAGACTGAGGGAAAAAATTCAAGCTAGAAATAACCTCTTGATTCCCCTATTTGAATTCAGATCTGTGGTTCTTATGCCAAGATTATCCCTGGCATCAAAGCAACTGAGAGTGAGACAATGTTATCACTGATGACAGGGACAGTCACTGATTGATCTTTCACGATCTGATTTAGATTAGATGCTGTCATAGGCTCTTTCTATGACTCTAATGGCTGTAAGTTTGCTCTAACCACATCTGGAAATGCACTTGCTGCAGTAATTGAGCAATTGCAGAACAGAGCGAGTTGCTCTGTGGTTCTTGCTTCATCCCATCAAGCAGAGGGGCTGTGAAAAGTTGAAGATCCAGAAATTCTTCCAGCTGACCCACAGAGTTACTTCCTCTGGATCTCTCTGGTACCAAGTCTGAACCCTTCACATCCTCACACACTTTCTTCTATTAAGAAAATGCTGTTTCTACACAGAACATTAATTCACTAAAGTGTGGCATTGCCGTTTCCCAGGCCCAACCCAACACCATCAGCCAGTACCCAGTGCAAGGCCTCGCCAAAACGAACAGGGGGTAGGAGGGGCCTGTGAAAATTCCTGTCTCATTCCTGAAACACATGCGTGTAAGGAATGGAATAGAAGTAACACAAATTAAAACACTAAACCTGCGGAGAAAAGCCACTTCTGCCCAGCTCCCACCCTAACCCCGGATGGAGTATGCCCTGTAGCCAGGCTGTTTATATCCTCCTCTGGGAGATAAGATACCTTATCTACTGCATCTGGTTCCATTCCAGAAACGCCAGAGTCAACACACTCCATCAGGCTTCCTGAGGCTGCTAGGAGAGAATCGGGGGTAGAGCATCCATCCTTTGCCAGATAAGGAAAGAACTTAATAAGCAAACAGAGAAAGAATTTTGTTTTCAAACATCTTGGAGGGAGCTACTAAATACATATTATAAACACAGAAAAATATCAAAAACTCTTAATGGTTCTTAATGGTCAGAAGTATCCAAAATGCTTTCCTGGTAAAAAAGCTGGATGAGCTGATAAATGTCTGTCTTTTAAGGGCTATATATTTTCATGCATATTTGTGGAAAAACTTTCGAAGAGTACAGAAATTAGGGTCCCAAGTACCCAGGATTACTGGGATTTTCTGCACGGGGATTTTTTCACTCTTGTTAAAGAGAGACGTAAGACATTCTCCACAACTGCCCTGGGTACACCCTGGGGGAGCAGAGGCATCCTGAAAGAGGCACAGCTGGATGAAAATGAGCCACAGAGGGGAGCTTTTGGGTTTAGTGCTTCGTTTTCATGGAGCAGATGTTTTCTGGGCATGACAGACCCCTGCTTTAATTTGCCTTGTTAATAATACAGAGCAGAAAAAACTGTTTAACAAAATAATTAACAAGCATTTAAAGTAATTTTGTTTTGGTAGCATGCTTCATTCTAGTGAATACTCTAGGCTGACTCTCAGAAGTGGAGAAACAACTGGGGTAGGGTTGAAGCACCTGCTCTGAGGCATTTCCAAGGCCCAAAACCCCAAGCAGACACTTGGGCTGCCTATGAATATTTGGGGAATAAACTCCCCTTCTCTCCCTTGCACGTTCCTCCTGGATTTTGGGGTCAGAAATTGCCTGCTCATGACTTCACCTCAAATCGACAGGAAAAGCAAGCGCTCTGGGGATGTACTGAAACTGCTTAAATAGGCATATGCAATAATGTGTTGACAAAAATGTATGAGGAAAATATTCCTGGGTATATTGCTCTGCAGAGATGAGTATGCTGGCAAAAGCAAGTGTTTTATTTACCAGGCCAGCTCATTTTCAGACTAGCTTTCTATAACAAAAGAGTTTAATAATAATGTTGAAGGCAAGAAAGATGCCTATAAATAGGACCAAGACCTGTCTGTGGAACTTTTTCATGAAACTTTAATGGCAAGAGAAATAGCACTTGGCAAATTCTTTATTGCCTTCCTGCCTGCACTAATTTAATGTGGAAATAGGTAGCAGAATCAAGAAAAAATTTCTTTTATGTGTTCACAGCTCTGTTTCCTTAAGGCTTGTCTACCCAAAGGGCTGGGTACTGGTCCTGTGTTACCCTTCCTGGTCCATGCCTGGATTTGGGGACAGCAACAGCCCTGCTTCCCAACACTGGCAGCTACCTGCTGTTCCCATCCTTACCCAAGCACCTCTGCCTGCCCCTCGATCAGGGATAATCAGACACTCGAGCCAAGCAAAAGGCAGTATTGTCTTCAGAGAACAAAAAAACCCCCAAGCAACTCAGCTCAGATCCTTCTCCCCCCACAGTGACCCACCATGGCACCCACCAAGGGTCTGCCCCTGGATGAGGCTCCCAGCTAGTGGGGTTCATGAAGGATGCAGCTTCCCTATGGGATAGAAGGCCCCAGCCCAAGCCATCCACAATTTCTATATTTAGAAAACCTTGGACACACACAGGGCCTCTCAAAATGAACGACCCATTCATTCCCCTTCATCCGTTCAGGTGGCCTTTGCTGTGTCTATTAACTACCAAATCTCCAGCCTATCAAAAATGCAATCTATCTTCCACGACATTAAAAATTTTATCTCTGTGCCTCAGCACACACTGCTATGTGAAAAGGAAAGGGATTTCATTCTGGGCACTTCAAATATTACATATAGAACATTTGGCATTTCAGGCAAAAAGTGTTTTTTATAAAGGAATGGTAGTTCTGCAATTATTTTCCATTTTAATAATTTAATTCATGTATATTATTCATCGATTATCGAACACTGACAGGTATCTTTGCTTTAATGACTACAACTAATACTTATTTTAAGTGGGATACTCGAGATCGCAAATGCCTTGTCTCTTCTTCCTCTTCAACCCCTTCCTCTTTAAATCTTTGCAGTGCCTGTAATAAAAGAGCAGCGTGCCCAGCCTGAGATTCCTCAGAAAGAATCCAGAACTGCATTTCTTTTCCTGGCTGCCGTGCATGTTTATGTGGACATCTGAGAAAGATTATAAATATCTCCACCTTTTAGTTATTTGGCTTTCTAGAACTGTACAGGAATATTTCTAGTTGGTGCCACTGCTCATCTGTCAAGCTCCTCGGTGACTTTATAGTGTCTGTGTCTCTAGTCCCACAACTCTTGTCCTCCCAGAGGTTTTATTTTCCTTTAGATGCACTCCTAAAGAAGGCAGTAGAAAATGTCACGTATCCCAAAGTGCTTCTACTACTCCACAGTCCTGTCAAACACTGAAATTTGCAAAGAGAGCCTAAGGGAATTCAGCACCCAAATCCTACTGATGGTTTGGGGGAGCAGTACTCTCAGCATAAAGGAAGATTGCAGTGTCGATCAATTCCCAAGTATTTCACAGCAGAGCCGATAATTATATCATGTTACTTAATAACTAGCAAGGGGAACGGCTGGGCAAAGCATGTTTGCAGCTGGAATTTGAAATGCACTGGAAAGCCCTTCGCACAGGGGCTGGGTGGCTGCTCCAGGCAGGAGAAAAGGGTGTTCATGGTGTCTGGAGTTTGCATAGGAACACAGGAATCGGTAGAAGGCCAGGGAGGGAATGTGTATCCACCTGACTTACAGAGACGAGACTCGCAACAGCAAATGTAAATCCTGACGATGACA